>CABHPH010090811.1:0-20077 GCA_902168325.1 Peromyscus nudipes
AAAAAAATAAAGAACTGGAATTACCTTTCCGTCTACTCTAATAGCATTTTTTAAGTGCCATTCCTCCTCCTCTTCATCCCAGTACTGTTCAAATTGTTCTTGACAGATTTCACAACTCTAAAATAGAATCATGTAAAATCAGATGTACATCGTCCATTAAAATAAAAACAAACATTTTAAGTTAAGTAAGAAATATAAAATTTGAAGCAATGTCCAATAAATAATGAAGTTTTATGGATTGTGCCAACCTTCCACATAAAAGGTTAATAACATTTCACTATTGTTAGTCACTGATGGCATCTAACCCAAAATGGTCATGAAACAGCCACAATTGTTTTTTGGGGGGTTTTGCTTTTGTTTGCAAAAACAAAAACCTTAGAAGAAATTCTTTTATATTTGTTAACAACAATTGTCTCATGTAGGCCAGACTGGCATCCAGTTCTGTATGCTGGGCCTAGTCTTGAATACCTGATCTCTGTACTACCAAGCTTGAGCAAAAACATAAATACTGCCAGGGAATTCAGACACCATTCTATTACCTCAACTGCTCCAGCTGGTCCAGCAGGAACACTTTGGAACTCCTTTTCTTTAGCAGCCTCCTGAGTTTTGAGGACAACCTCTTCATGAACCTTTTCAAAAAACTGGCTTTTTGCACGTTCTTCCAGATCAGCTATTTCTTCAAATTCTATCCAGTCCTTAAAAAGGAATTGATGTACAGGATTATGTTTATTAATGTTCAAGCTTTTACTGCTTTGTCTTCACTGTAATCCACTGAACATTAAGGGTACATTTTCATACAATATGCTCTGCTGTTATTTTAATGTATTTGTTTTTGAAGCCCTGTAACTAATTTTTTTTTTGGGGGGGGGGGCAACAGGGTCTCAATGTGTAGCCCAAACTGGCCTTCAATGTAGCAATGCTTGGCCTACTGCCAATTCTCCCCCTGTACTAATTTGCCTCCCAAGTACTAAGATTACAGGCATGTGCCACCAAACCAGGATACAATTTGAGATCTTAATGTTAATTTCCTATTAACTCTACAGGTACCACTAACTTAAGATAAACTTCATGTAGAATTTTTCATTTAAATTTTTTTGGAGCTGGAAAGATGACTCAGTGATTAAGAGCATTTGTTGCTCTTGTAGGATCAGGATTCAGTTCTCAGCACTAACATAGGCTCATGAACATTTGTTAACTCCAGTTCCAAGGGGTCCAACACCCTCTTTTGGCCTCCTCAAGCACTGCCTGCATGTAGTGCAGAGCATGCAAACATATTCTACTCCAGTTTAAAAAATATTTTAAAGTTCTAAGTAATAATAGTATGTATAACAAGGAAAAATTAGAAAATTGTATTTTTTAAAGATTTATTGTTTTTAATAATGTGTATATCTGTGTATGTGCACATGGGTGCAGTGCCCAAGGAAGCTACACGTATCGGATCCTATGGAGCTGGAGATGTAGGCAGGATTCTCATATACAAAAATAATAAATCTAAAAAACCAAAGTCTATATTCTACAGATCAAATTTTACTCAGAAAATTTATGTTAACTTCCAACAATTATTTAAATTGATATACTTCAGAATATAAATGACATCTAGGTAACTCAGAGGCATATGGATTACTTACTGTTAAACTGTAGTACCAACGTCTATGAGTGACTTTTCTGCTAACATCTTTCTCAGTTCTATTTTGCCGATAATGCCAGTCCAAGTGATCTGCATAAACATCTGTCTGGGATGTCGTAAACCTCATTCCACAAGAGTAACACTGAATCCCAGTGTACAGCCGGTTTATAACACTGTCATAACGTCTATTTTGAAAAAGAAAGTCTTTCAATTTTGAGAAATGACAATGCTTAAAAACAAATTACAAATACTTAAGTTTTCCATATCTTAACAGGAATCAAACCAGAAAGATTTAAGTGAAGGTTAGTGTGTCACTGACCCTTTTTACTTTACTCTGGTTAAATGTGAAGAAATATGGAGCGTACTTTCTTATGAATTTGCCTTGGTTCCTTATTTCCTTTTGGCTAAAAGTGGAATAACCCTAAAGGCTAGCTAAAAAGGCAATAGCTATTCTGCTTAGTATGGAGTCACTATCAATATACAGAAGACATGACAAATAGAGATATGGCAAGAAAGTTTACCTCCCTACAATTTTAATGCTCTGAATAATTCAAATGTTCTACTCCAGTTTAAAAAAGTTAAAAGTTCTAAGTAAAAATAGTATGCATAAAAAAATAAAAAAATCATTATTTGTAAAGATTTATTGTTTTTAATGTGTATGTATGTCTGTGTATATGCACATATTTGTATATGTGCACATGGATGCAGGTGCCCAAGGAGGCTAGAGATATCAGATTCCATGGAGCTTAAGATGCAGGTTATGAACCATCTGATGTGGGTACTCGGAATCAACTCAGGGACTTTAAAAGAGCAGTATGTGCTCTAAACCACTAAGCCATCTCTCCAGCCCCTAATGTTTGCATTCTTACTTATTCACATTTGTTCCTTGCTATCTGAAAGTAGAACATGATGGCTCACACTCATAATCCCAACACTCAAGAGTTCAAGGCCAGCTTAGGCTAAAGAGACATCTCAAAGAAGAAAATGATGATAAACAGAAAGATTAAAATTAAAGATTAAAAACATGAATACATAATTATTAGTGCCTAATATTTAAACTTGAGCAGTGGGATTCAAGCCACTTTATCTAAATAATTGACTCTAATATTAGATCAAAAGGCCAGTGTGATAGCTCACAGATAAAGGTATTTATCACACAAGCTTGATGGTGTAAGTTCAATCCCCAGAATCCACAGTGGAAGGAGAGAACCAACTCCCAAAGTCACCCTCTAACCTACACAAACACATGCATGTACCTCCACTCTTACACATACACATTACACATGTACACAAGCACATGCACATTAATAATAAAAATGTAAAAACAGATCACATACTGCTTCAATTCTTCAATTGTAAAATTAGTAAGATCTGGAACATCTTGATCTTCATTCTGATCCTCCTCCTCTTCAGGGGGAGGCTGAGCAACAGCCTCATTTACCTCTGCAGTTGAGAAGATAAATTTCTCAATACTACATTCCCTGCGTTCTTTGTAGCAAAACATTGGTTACTAGCATATATAGAGAAATCTATCTGGCATAAGTACATCTGATATGAAGTTTACTGGCCAAGGAACCTAATAAAATTTCTTAAAATTTTGTTTCCTCAACATTCAAATTATTTTCAAACCAAGCTAATATAGATGGACTAGTAAAAATTGGCACATTAACATTTGCAGTAATGTTTACTAACTAAAACAACCATGGGCCATGAAGATAGTTCAATCTTTAGATACTGTTAAAATTTTTACTATAACCCAATTACATTTGGTTTTCAAAAAATACCACAAACAATTCAATTATTCAAGTATGGAAATTTACCATAACTTATTATACCCCATAATGTATCTATAACTTAATTAAGGTCGGTGTATATGAAGTATATAACCATACTCACGTGCTGTAGCTGAATCAGGCTGTGACAATTTGAGAATTCCTGTTTTTAGCAGTTTTGAAAACAATTCATTTACATCCACCTGACTGAGATGATTATCAGGATATGCCTTAGGAAGACCTCCTTTTAAAAAAAACAGTAACATTCTTAAACATAAAGATTCATATTAAGCATTTTTTTTCAAGCTCTCTTCAAGATATTCCACCAACAATAAATCTTTTTTTTAATAATGGGTTTAATTATTTAAGAGGTTTAAATAAATACTATTTGTAAGGCAATGAGGTATTATTTGGCACAACATACAATATTTGAGGGGTGACAGGGGAACAGCATATCTGCCATACTCTTTCAAGGATGAACTTTACTAAATTCCTCGAGCATAATGCCTTTCATGCAGCAAATGAACAAGAGCAAAACTAAAAGGAAAGGCATTTTTTTTTAACTTTCAATTAACAAATATTAAGAGAACCTGAAAGACAGCTTCCTAATAATAGTTCATACTTCTTGAAAAAACAAGTAGAACTTAAAAAAAAATACACATAAGGCCTCATCCAATATTCCCAACCAAGAACAAAATGTCATTCCCTCTTCAACATTGCTCTCCCTTTATTATATGTATAACCCAGTATTCTGGAAGCCAGAAGAAAATCTGTAGTTTTTACACGTATGTTATTAACCTCAATTTAACAATTTTTCCCAATGAATTTTATTTGGGGGGGGTGTGTATGTGTGTATATATGTATGTGTGTACCTAAGTGCAAGTGCCCATAGAGACCAGAGGCACTGGATCTGCCTGGAACTGAAGTTACACTACAGGTAGTTATGAGCTGCCTAACTGTGGGTACTGGGAACTGAACCTGGGTCCTCCACAAGGGCAGAATGCATTCTTAAATTGTAAGCCATCTTTCTATCCACAGCAAAATTTTTATACAACAAAAACTATTTTCTAGCAAGATTATAAAACATCAGTAGCGAACTTCTGCCCTCCGGGGTCCTCCTATTGTGCTGTAAGCCTGTATTTAAGATCTCCTCCCCCCTTCAATAAATGACATTCGACATTTAAAATCTAAAATATATATGTATATATATTTATATATATATATAATTGAATGAATAATGCAAATGTAATCTATGAATACCACAAATGTGATTAATATCATGAGTGTAATTAATGAATATCACGAGTATAATTTAGAAAATTAATTAATTAATTAAAAAAACAAAAAACAAAAAAACAAAAGATATAATAAATGTTTGAGGATATGAAAAAAAACTAGTTTCTAAAGGAAAATATATTCATATGGCATTTAAAAGTCACAAAATATTTTCACACATCTCATTTTTCTTTTAAGAAAAAAAAAAATCCCAAAAATATAGAGGAAAATCCCAAAAAATAGAGGAAAAAAAACTTAATGACAGGGACGCTTGTTTATGCCTGGCCCAACCACAACTATGGGGGGGGGGTTGCTATCTAATCCTAATTATCCATCTAGAAATTAAAAGAATACGTATTAAATTCAAACTGACACAACTTTAAGAACTACTTCATAAAATATAGTTTCATTAAAACTCCCTAGTTTGTAAGTTATGAAAAATTCTTTAAAAAATTTGTGAAGCTAGTACAAATACTATGTTAAAAGCACCACCTGTTTGGAGGGTTGTTTTGCTTTGAGGGTTATAGTTTTACTTTGGGATGTTTTTGTGTGTGATAGGGGTAATAGGGGTACTTGGGATACAACTCTTGCCTTCGTACATGCTAGGCAAGAGAGCTATCACCAAAAACCACACTCTAGTTCCAAAAGCATATATTTGAAAAAGCTTAGAAATCTATGTTTTGTTTTGTCTGGCAGTGCTCAGGCTTGAACCCAGGGCTCATTCACACTAGGTAAGTGATGTGCTCCAACACTGAGCTATATTATATCCCCAGGCCTTATGATTTAGAAATTAAAACAAGTATCACAACAGTATATAATTCAGAGTATATATATATATATATATATATATATATATATATATATATATACACACACACACACACACACACACACACACACACATACACACATACACTTCCCATTTACCACAATTAAAATTAATCTTAAAATCCATTATTAGTTACAACTCACTCTGAAGTAACAAAAATGCCTATCAGGGGACCTGGCTAAGAAATTAGTTGTTTTTTTTTCTATTTGTGCACCTACTAAAAACTTATAAATGAATAATTTTATGAGGTAGGATCCCCCAGTATTAACATTTACTGGATCATAACACATCCATAAATAGCCTATCACCACAAAATTATCATTCCTCTAGCCACTTTCAAGCCTCCACTCAATAGAGTTCCTTCCCTGACGGTCTATTATGTCCAGCCTAATCATCTCTAGCTATAAAATGAGGTTTGCCTGACCATCTGTCAAACAATATAAACTCAGAGGATAAAAACTCTTCAGCCAGATTAAATTTCTATTACTTGATCATAATCTCTCAAAAATGCCACTGAACAAAACAAGTTATGTCTTTTGAAAATATCACAGTTCAGAAGAACATACCTGAAGGATTTTGAATAAAAGCTCCAGGATTCTGTGGATGAACTGGTAAAAATTGTTGTCCTTGGCCAAATGCTACTGGCTGAGCAACACCAGTCAGAACCTTTAAGATAAATGTTAATTTTAAGAACATTCTATAATAAAAACTTTAACATTCTAATCACATAAGAATTTTCAGCCGGGCGGTGGTGGCGCACGCCTTTAATCCCAGCACTTGGGAGGCAGAGGCAGGCGGATCTCTGTGAGTTGGAGGTCAGCCTGGGCTACAGAGTGAGTTCCAGGAAAGGAACAAAGCTACACAGAGAAACCCTGTCTCAAAACACCAAAAAAAAAAAAAAAAAAGAATTTTCACAAATGTCCTAAGGTCCAAGGTCTGTGATTAAACTAAAGATTTAAAAAGTAACAGCTGGTTTACTTCCACAAACTATAACACCTTCTCCTATCTGTTTCAGAGTCATAAGGATCTGAGAATGAGTTAAAACGTCCTTTAAAAGGGACAGGCATGGTCCCCAGCACTCAGGGGGTAGAGGAAGGACTCTGACTTCAAGGCCAGCCTGATCTACAGAGAGAGTTCCAGGACAGCCAGGGCTACGTGAAGAAACCCTATGGGGGATGGGAGAAAGACTTCCTTAAAAGTATAAAGAAAGCATGCAAATATAAGGCACCCATAAACTAGCTGTGTGACCTATGCTACACAAGTCACTTTACCCTGGAGGTGCTTTCCTTACTTTACAAATGGGAGAACAGGCATTCAGAGATAAGACCTTTACACAATCATAGGGGCTAGTTAGCAAAGCTGAAGCCAGAATTCCTAACCTTGGCCTTTTTCCAGTAAAAAATGTTTCAACCAGGTATGAACAAAAAAAAGCAAAGAAAAACTGATGTAGCAATGTGAACTTCAAGAAGTTATTCTGCTTTGCCATCATTTTTTGGATAAGGTTATAGCTGAGTTCAAAGTAGATTACAAAAGTCAAAGGGAATTATAAACAAAACTAACAAACAAAAAACAGCTGGGAATGGTAGCTCATACCTGTAATCCCAGCACCTGAGAGGTTAAGACAGGTCAACTGTCTTGAGTATAAGGCCAGCTTGGACTATACAGTTTTGAGTTCTGGGGCAGCCTAGACTACAGAGTTGAGACCCTACCTAACCAAAGAAAAATAAGCAAGACTACAGGCCTAAATATGGCTTAGTGGCACATCATCTGCTGAGAACCCCTGAGTTCAAACTCTAGAACTATAAAAGATAAAGATTACAATAAATTTATGAAATAAGTACTGTACTAACATCCAAATCTGGTGTTCAGGATTTAGTTACGTAAATAAATATTTGTTAATAAATCTTGTTCACTATCCATGTGACTTCTCAATGGTGTACACAACACACACACAAATAAAATATAATAACACCAATTCTATACATCACAGAAAAAAGATTAAACAAAATACAATTATATAACATCTGGTTATACAACTGGTTATAATAGTTTTGGTGCCTGTCCTGAAACTCACACTGTAGCCCAAGTTGGCCTTGAACTCACAAAGATGAGATCCCCTGGCTCTGCCTCCCAGTGCTGGGATTGAAGGCGTGCACCACCACCTCCAGGCAATAGTATTTCTTTTAAGGAAATACAAAACTTATTTAACAAGGAGGTCAACCCTCCCAGCGCTCAGGGAGGTATTTTGAGACAGGGTTTCTCTATGTAGCTTTGGAGCTGGTTCTGGAAAACTCTGTAGACCAAGCTGGCCTCTGAACTCACAGAGATCCGCCTGCCTCTGCCTCCCTCCCTGAGCGCTGGGATCAAAGGTGTGGGACACCATGCCTGGCAACAACTGGTTTTTTTGTTTTGTATGTTTATTGGTGTGCATGTGACGTGGTGAGCTTGTGGAAGGCAGAGGAAAAGTTATGGGACTCACTTCTCTCCTACCCATGTGGGTACCAGGGATCATCAGTCTTCGTGACAAGCACCTTTACCCAATAAACATACAAACACACAAAATAAAAATGCATTTTTTTTAAGTAAAAAAATAGCTCAGCAGTAGGTAGAGTGCTTGCCTATCACACACAAGCCCTTGTTGTGATAGTTCCCCAGTGCTGGAAACAATGAACACACCTATAATCCCAGCACCCCATAGGTGGAGACAGGAGAATCAAGTTCAAAATCACCCTCTGGTACAGTTCAAAAAATAATCAAGGCTAAATGAGACCTTATCACAGAAAGAAAATAAGGACTGGAGAGATGGTTCAGTCATTAGAAGTACTTCCTGCTCTGCTCTTCCAGAGGACCTGAGTTCAGTTTCCGGCATTCAAGGAGGCAGCCCACAAGGACTCCAATGTGCTGTGTCTGACCTCTACAAGTACCCCGCACACACAAAGACAGGGGTATACACACAAAATTAAAATAAAATTTTTGTTTTGTTTTTGTTTTTGTTTTTTGAGACAGGGTTTCTCTATGTAGCTTTGTGCCTTTCCTGGAACTCACTCTGTAGCCCAGGCTGGCCTCGAACTCAGAGATCCGCCTGCCTCTCTCTGCCTCCCTAGTGCTTGGAATTAAAGGCATGCGCCTCCACCACCACCTGGCTAAAATACAATCTTTTTTAAACAAAATAAGTGTACATATACATTGAGAGGAAAGGAAGATATAAAGAGTAAAACTGCAATAGCTCAGTGTCTTGGGAGAATGCAAATTTCAACCCCAAAAAACCTCTCATCCCACTTTCCTAATATATAGGTGTCGGAAGTACGTTAAAAACTTATACCGTAAAATACATTCTTAAAGCTTTCCCCAAACATTAGAAACAATTTTTAAAAAGTTAACTCAACCTTGACTTACTAGAGAATTTGAGAGAAGCCTAGACTATACAACTTTGTCTCAAAAATAAATTTACTTACCTACATATAATTACCACAGAATTTGAGGATAACTAAAATAGCTTACCTGTTGAGATGTCTGAATATTTCCTACTGACATTGGAGTTGGTAAATTGCCGAAGTTTCCAAACTGAGAACTCTGAAGATTCTTTTCATCAAAATAGTGTCCTGAAGCTCTGTTAAGGGGATTTGGGAAATTCTGGTTTCCAGGGCCATGAGGTCCATTAAAATTTGGTCCTTGAGGTGTATCAAATATTTGTTCGTGTCTTTGGAACTGTAGTCCTTGAGATGGAACATTAAAAGCATTGCCAGGTGGATCATTATATGGGCCAGTCTGATTGAAAGATTCAAGCCTTTGTGAAGGATGATTGTCAAATCGGGTACCTTGCAGACCAAGAGGAATATCAAATCTTGATGCTTGCTGGTGTTGTGGCCCATCAAATCTTTGAGGTACACTATCAAATCTTGGTTGAACCTGCTGTCCAGGTGGCCCATCAAATCTCTGTGGACCTGGCTGACCAGTTCTTTCAAATCTAGGACCTGGCTGGCCATGTAATCCATCAAATCTTGGCAAAAGTGATGGCTGACCTGGCTGTCCATCAAACCTTAAAGAGTGACAACCTTCAAATCTTGGACCACCTTGACCCAGAGGCCCTTCAATTCTCAGGCCACCTCCTGGTACAGGACCCTCAAACCTCATTCCACCTCCTTGTTGAACTAAAGGTCCTTCAAACCTGATCCCAACCCCTGGTTGGCCATGTGGTCCCTCAAACCTAAGGTTCCCACCTAGTTGATTATGTCCTTCAAATCTCAGACCAGCTACAGACTGACCATGGGGACCCTCAAACCTCATTCCAACTCCTTGCTGTAGCAAAGGGCCCTCAAATCTGATAGCACCACCTGGCTGACCATGAGGCCCATCAAACCTAATTGCTGCCCCTGATGGACCATGACCCCCCTCAAATCTAAGTCCACCTACAGGCTGACCTCGAGGATTATCAAATCTAAGACTGCCCACAGGCTGTCCATGAGGGCCCTCAAACCTCAGACCACCCACAGGTTGACCACGATGTCCTTCGAACCTGAGACCACCCACAGGCTGACCCCCTGGTCCTTCAAATCGCAAACCACCTGTAGATCCCTCAAACCTCAGACTAGGTGAACCTTCAAATCGAAAACCGCCTCCTCCTCCTTGACCAATTGGCCCTTCAAACCGCAGAGGTGTTCCTACTGGTCCTGGAGGACCTTCAAATCTCAAAGGGCACCCACCTCCTAACTGACCTTGTGGTCCTTCAAATCTCATAGGGCCTCCTCCCCCCATTTGTCCTGGTGACCCATCAAACCGAAGAGAACCTGGTGTAGGAGGTCCATCAATTCTAGGGCTTAATTTATTAGGTCCTTCAAAAATCATCTTGGCTGGGCCATCTCGCGTCACAGATGGCCTACCAGGTCCATCAAATAATGGTCGGTCTTCAGCTAAAGCTGTAAGCCGCTGATTTGTATCAAGGCCAGCAAATCTTGATGCTGGACCATCTACAAATGGTTTATCTGAATCTTCATATCTAGGTCGCTTAAGTGGAAAACGATCATTGAATGGAGATCTCTGCTCCTCTCGTACACCTTTTAAAAAGGAAAATAAACATTTTCACTAAAATTAAATTTACATCAAATTTTTTTATAGTTATCTAAAAACTTATCAAAAGATATATCTCACTACATTATGGGTAGGGAAGAGACAGACAGCAACACTAAGTTAAGAAGATGCCCTTTTGATTCAGATATACCTAAGGTTAAAAAAATTCCCATCCTGTCAAGATACTGTCATTTGACTTTGAGAGCAAGTTACTTAACATCTCTAGTTTTATTTCCTATTTGTAAAATTAGGATAATACATATTTCCTTGGGTTTTGTGAGGATTTAATCAAATTAAATATATAAAAAATAAAAACCTAGTGAAGTACCTGATATAACTGACCTTATAAATTAAGTCCCTTCCCTTTCCATGAGAGGGTGGGGGAAAGGCAACAAGACACACACACACACACACACACACACACACACATACATATACACACACACACACACACACACACACAGGAAGTCTGAACAGTGATAAGATCCAGCCCCACTTAGCTTGTTCATTTTCCCTTCACTGCTGTGTGATTCAATAGGCATAATCTCATTTAACTTTTTCTACCTTTAGCAGAGACTTGCTCGTCATGTCTTCTCCGGCCCTCATGGGGTGAAAGATTCTCAGCATAAGTACGACTCCCAGATATAGGAGAAAGACGTCTTGCTCTTTCACTAAATTGTTCTTTTCTGTCAAACTGTGCTCCACTATTCCTACTTGCATGTTTACTTTTGGATGGCTCACATTCTATTCCAGACAACAAGGCATCAGTCAAAGGGTAGTCAAAAATATCAGGATCTAAGAGATCAAGTCTTGGAAATGAATGCTGAACCTGTGTCCTTTTCAGTTTTGCTTTATGTTCATAGTAGGTTAATTCAGCATCAGATAAGAGAGGTTTCTTTTTTAATCCACCTTTATTTTCTTCTGTAGGACTATCCCGTACATTGCATCTATGTTTACCTTCTTGATACTGAAATAGCTGTCGAATTTGATGCACAACAACAAGGAACTCATCCTGTGTAATTTCACCAGAAGCTAAACGTTCACTCGTCTGCAGAGGAATGATAAAATGAAATGAAATATTTTAAATATGAAAAATACAAAAACCTGGACAAAAGAAAATGATTACACGAGATTAACCATAGTCACTACCTTTTGAAGTAATTCTCTTTTGCTTGCAAGAGTTAACTCTTTAGGAATCTGAAGATTGGCATCTACACTTAATCGATGTTGCTGCTTTGGGGTTCGAGGTGACAAGATTCCTTTAGTGCTTGACCAGCTCTCCCTATGCCTTAGATGAGGTGGTTTACTATGTTCATCACCCTGTTGTAAGCTGAAACAACAAGAGCAGTGTTACTTCAAAGTGTTTATTTAAAAATAAAATTCCCAGGCTGTACTTAAGGATGCTTTAAGGATCTGGTTAAATAAAACAGGTACATAAAATTTTTTTATTTGAAAAAGCAAGCCAAATCGAGTAAGAATTTTGATTTTTAGAGGTTGAGGATTTGATTCAGGGAGGAATGGTTGGTTGTCTGGCATATGTAAAGTCCCAGGTTTGACCCCTAATGGCGGCGGCGGCGGCGGCGGCAGCAGCAGTAGCAGCAACCCACCCCACACCAACCCTGTCAAAAAAGATAACAAGCTGATGGAGTAGAATCATGACTTCAGGGACAGAATGGGCTAGCCAGCTAGCATGTTCCAGGCCAGGTGGGGCTACAAAGCTAGACCCTAATTAAAAACCAAAACCAAGCAACTTTGATTCTTGCATATAAACATACAACCTCATGTAGATGAGTAAACCTTTCTAAACTTTCATGTGTCTATGAAATAGAAGGTATTTAACTCACTGGGTTGTTTTTCACAACTAGAAAAATAATTATAACATTCAATTAGTATCTTCTGATGTTTAAATTAAACTACCTTTAAAATGCATATTCTAAAGCCAGGAATAAAGGATCATACCTACAATCCCAGCATTCAGGAGGCTAAGGAAGACTGCCATGAGATGGAGGCCAGCCTGGGCTACTTAGTGAGTTCAAGCTAGCATGACAGTATGAGAACCTCACCTTAATAAAGTAAAAATACCAAAAAAAAAAAATAATAATACATTTTGTATTTTACCAAAAACATCAGCAACATACCTTTTATTCTCTTCCCAACCAGATTTCCATCTTTTGGCAGACTTGGAGCTTTGCCAATTCTCCATATTCTCCTTTGGTTCAGCACCTGACTTCATAGAATGTTGACTTGCAGTTTCTTGCGGCCGATCCTCATCCATCTTTTTCAGCCGTCTGGGATCTCGAACATCCTGCTTAGTACTTCTCTTAACATTTCTTTCTTCCCTAGAAGATGGTGGGAACTCCTCCATATGTGACTGTTTAAGTCCTGACTGACGCATCTTTCCAGCTTTGGGGGCCAAAGTTGGAGACATACTTCTTTGCCTTCGTTTGGGTGACCGTCTATCTCTTCTCTTCGGGGAATGTATAATTGGTGACCGAGACTTAGGTGACCTCGATCTTGATCTCTTCCGAGTACTTGATCTCCCTGGTTTTGTCCCCTGTTTTTCCAATTCTTCTGTAACCATGTCCTGTTTTTGCACAATGCCATTTATGATTTTACTTCTACTTCCAATCAGTCTGTGTTCAGATGATTTCATGTGCTCATCTTTATCCTTCTTTTCTGCAGTTTTTCTCTTTTCTTTTACATCTTCATCTTTGCCCTCAGCTTTATCCTGAAGATGCTTTTTTAATCGTGGATCTCTCTTGTTCATATCAGACAACCTCATACTTTCAGATTCTTGATTTTTCAAGTCTTTTGGGTGGGATAATTTGTTTTTCAAAGGTGATGGTGATTTAGATTTAGATTTAGATTTAGAATCTAACTGGTCAAGTTCTTTCTTGGTTATTCTTTCACTTGATTTACTTTTTTCTTGCTTGGATGAATTTAGTTTTTCAGAGGGTACAGTTTTACTTGTTTTAATATCAGACTGGTTTAATGTGTTCATTACAAATTCCTTCCTATGACTCTGTTCTTTGCCATGGGAAGAATGTTGGCTCATCCTGTTAAGACGGGGATCCCGGTTAGTTCCTTTCAAGTCTTGAATTTGTAAGGATGGACCCGGTCGGCTTTTGTCAGGCTGCACAGAAACTTGATGGGGAGTTTTAACAGCCATAGTGGGAATTTGTGAAACATGTAATTTAGATGGTGCTGATCCAGGACCCAAGTTGGCTGTCTCCTGCTGAACGCTAAGAGATACTGCCTGAAATACAAAAAATGTTCATGTTAAAACCATATCCCACGAAGAATATTTTATTTCCTTTTGTCATTATATAGACTACAGTCAAGATTACAACATTTTCAATAAATCTATTTGCTCAATACTGTATTAACACTATACACTTTTTTGGGAGGGAGGGGTAAGGTGGTAAGGGTCTCACTATATAACCTAGGCTGGCCTAGAACACACACAGATATCTGCCTATCTCTAGTTCCCAGTGCTGGAATTAAAGGCATGCATCACCAAGCATGGCAACACTCTATACTTCTAATGTATAAATATAATGAAGAGAGAGTCCAAGCACCTAAATGATCTTGCCTCTTACCAGATCTTTACTCCGTACTTTAGAATATAATTTCTAATACAGTAGTTCTTCAAAACTATCCAAGATTCTAAACCAGACTGTAGTTCAAAAACAATTACATGACTAAAACTCCAAATGCTCTGCACAAAAGGATTCTAATTAAACTTTGTCATAAAATGGTTTCTCTCAAAATGCTAATGAACTCGTAAAACTCTGTCTTCCTACACCTCAATCTCAAACTTAGATACTAAGTAAATATTGTCTTTCATGAGTACAAATACACATGCTCTCAGGTCTCTATATTTTTGTAAACTTTTAAGAACATGATTTGTTCATGAATTCACCACAATACACTTACTATTTTAAGACTAAAATATTAAATCCCTATTAAGACAATGGTAAAACAAAACTACAGTGCTACCCTGGTAAGAGTATATATTTGTTTTTCTAGTGTTTTGAGACATGCTGCCAGGCTGGCCTCAAACTTGCTATGTGACTAAGGATGATCTTGAACTTCTGATTCTCCTGCCTCTTGTTCCCAAGTGCAGATTACAGACTTCTGCCATCATACCTGATTGTTTGTAATAGGGTTATATACCAACTAAGGTATATATATTTGCATCCTCCTAAGATAGCAATTTCATAAAAAATATTGAGAAACAGAATACAGTTTATAAGCAAGTATTTTATAAGGTTATAAAATATTGGCTTAATATCAATTTTTTAAATAAGTAGGAAAAAAGAATCATCAATGAAATATTCGTATGTGAATTCTATTAACTTCCCTATTAGAAGGTTTAAAGACTTAAATGTCAAATCTCCCCTACTTACCAGTTGTGCCTTAGCTTGTTCTAACTCAAGCTCCAGCTTTTTCTGCTGAAGTTCTAACAACTGTTTTTGTTTTGCAAGCAACTGTTGCCTTATTATTTGTTCTTGAGTAAGATTCTTTTGTATATCAGGTACAATCGGAGGAGTGGAGATACTGGGGGAACTGACCACTGTGCCAGGTGTTGAAGACTCCTCAGGCTATAAGAAAAGATACTTTTTAAGCAAAACATATCATAGCTAAAACTGCCAAAGGTCAACAAACAATTATCAACTTTACCTTACTATTATCCGAAGTCACAAATATTTAATCACACTTAAAAGTACACGTACGTGTACACATACATACACATACACACATACACACACACGCTTAGGCATTTAAAATGGCAAATGTTACATAGTAAGACATGGTGATTACCTATATACATTTATTACTTCTTCAAATTAAACTGATTCTAGTTTTACTTTCTGGATAGTTTATAAAAGTTAGCACTTGATAGTCAAATTGTACTAGCAAACACACTATTCATATCAAGACTTACCGATTTATTTAAAAATTTCGGGTTCACATGGATGCTAGATGTATTCACATTAGGGGGCAGAGGTTTAATAGGCCAAGCAGGATCTAACGAATTGACTCTGACATCCAAGGCATAAAGTTTCTTCAAAGGGAATATTTCATCCCATGTGGAACGTAATTTAAATAAACTTTTTCTAGTATTTTCATCCACCTAGAACAACAGAACAATTCTCTGGCTTGTTAAGTTACTATAGAATGTTATGTATATTAAGTATAAAGCTACCTGCCACTTCACAAAGTGTCCATTTATACATAAATATCAAAGACTTATTAAAGTGCATTTGATTATTAAAGAAAATTACTCCTCAAAAAAAACAATCAGAAAAGTACTTATCTAACAGACTTCAAGCAAGCAACCAAGCAACTTTTTATGTTTTTAAAAACAGTCTCCACATTTTAGGGCTTGATATAATATTCCTAATAAACTCACTGGGTAAAAAACAAAGCCAGAAAATAGTTTACCTGATGGCCAATTTTTTAAAGTTTCTTGCTTAGTAGCATACAGTCAAAATAGATAAAATGATCTAACCAATCTAATACAACATATTCTATAAACAATCTATTGGGTACAGAAGACACCCTCATAATTTTAATTCACAAAATCCTAGCCAAGGATGGACATTATATAACTTGCTTACTCATATTGTAATGGATATAATTAATTTTTATAAAACAGAAAAACCCAGTAACTTGGTAAGACAAGTTTTTTAACTCCAGTCTTTTTACCTACATTCATGTCTTTAGAGAATATATTTATGAGGTCATTTTTATTAACTGAAATAAAATTAAAGTTAGATTCTGTAAAAGTATAACACCAAACCCCCAAATAATTGGAACATATTGAAACTGAAACCAAGTTAAGTTGCCCTAAATTACTTATTGCACAGAGGGCTGTCCTTAGCCACAGGTAATTAGTACTTAGCAAAGAGCTACAAATATTCATACTACTGATACTTCTTAGTAATATCTGAAACACAGCTTTCCAAACTTATTCTTCCATACTATTTCTATCCCAATAAGATCTAATGTGATTTTTCTATTAAGAGAAAAAAAACACAACTGCCTAATTCTACCATTCAGACAGCTGTTAAGGTATGTCCTATAACAAGTGCATCTAATAGAACATAACACCAACTACAAGTTATTGTTAGAAAAGAATCTTTAAACCTAAATACCTGCAAGGGCCCTTCTGCTCAGTGTGACAGAATTATCTCAGAAAACCCCTCCTGTTAACTACCAGTTACAATGTCTCAATGGTACATACAATTTCTAGCTGTGGACACTAACAAGCATTTCTCCCAAACACTAGAGAGGAATAAAGGTATTTCCATAATAACCTAAAGCAATTAACTGGTTCACCATCCATACATCCCTGTAACTCACACTTTAACAACATAACAACGTCGAAAGGGCATTTTGGGGAATAATAATAGTAATAGGAACCATAGACTGAGGCACACTGGAAGATTATGCTTCCTACTCACCAGCACTAGACATTTAAACAACAACAAAAAAAAAGCTAATACCTTGGAAGCTATTAGCTTTTGTCCATACTCTACAAACAGCTTCACATGACCAATATTCACATTTTGAAAATACACAATTCTAAAAGTTAAAGTATATTTGAGTGAATCTGTTTTAAGGCTCTAATATAAAAAAAAAAAAAAAAAAAACTTTTTTTCGTCTCTTTCCTTGAAAAGGCACTCAATAAATGTTCCGGAGAATGAAACATTCCACCACCCAAGAAAACCCAACACAAGACAAGTATTTATTTAATCTGGAACACATTATAAAAATTCAAATGTTTCTAAATATATATATGTATGTATATATATATATACCTTTTCAAACACACAAATAAATGTTGCAACTAGATTTTTAGTAAAGGCAGTGAGATACTCTCTTCCAACGTTTTTCACGATAGAATCCATAAGGTACATAACAGGAAGCTTCTCTGAGGAAGGAGCCTAAAGTATAAAAAAGAAACTGAGAAGTTTAGTATAGTGAATTGCCACCAAGGAATTACTTTTAAAAGTGTTTTTAAGCCTATAATACAGACCTCTAGTTTTGTTGGTACAAAATGCTTTTGATTATGTTAACTTTATAAGCCTAAGTGTTCAAGTACTTGTTTTTAGTTGTGCATTAAAAAAAAAAAGCTCAGAATTATCAAGAAAAAAGCATAATCTCTAATACTTAATACTCAACTTAATTTCAGGTGCATGTAATAAAAAGGCCCGTGTTCAAAATGACAATAAAAGGAGAGGAAAAATATTTTCTGTAATCCAAGTGTCAGCTTTGATATCTGTGTTTATGTTGTGCTGGTTTCACTGGGTAACTTTATATGTTAAAGTCTATAAAGCTTTGTTACCTATAAAATCATTGATTACTTCCTATAATCCAAATGAAGAATGAAACTAAACACACTTCACATAAGAAGTCAATGGCAAGGCGCTTAAAACTTGCACATAAACATGCAGAAGTGCAAGCTTGTTATTGATACAAGAAAAACTGGACAGAGGAGCCGCTGAGTCATGTCAGTCAGGTTCAACTTGACTGGAAACCTGGATGTCCTGAAGATTTTCTTCACAGCATGGACTGTCGTCGAAATATTTCTCCTCTTACATGCACAAACCAGGAATTCTAAATTTGTGCTGAGCCAGTGTGGTGATGCTGATAAAGGTACCAGCCCTTCCAAGGTAAAGTTGCCCCGGGTGAACTGCAAAGCCTACCCACCACTGGCTTTTAGAAGGCACAGCAAGCTTCCAGAAAGCATCAGCAGGTTCACAGACTTGTTGAGGAGCACTAAGACATGCCATATAAGCTGTTAACTGACTCCACAGGAGTACCCATGATTTCAGAAAACAAAACTTAAGTGAATCCCCAACTACCCACCCCACGTGTATGAATCTAACTGAACACTTACCCATAGCTACCTGTAGCTAGAAGCAGGCACACACTCCTGGGGTATGCAATGCCATGCTTCACAAAACCAATTGCCCTGACAAGTGTGTGGAAATGCTCTTGCTTCTGATATCACCTTTACAACCAAAGTTGACTAAAGAAACATTTGAATAACTCTGTATGAAAACCTTAAGTGCTAATAAAAGGGTTCACAAGGCCACTGTGTGGGGGCAAACTATTAAGAACCAACATGTCAAATGCTTTATTGCTGTGTCTTCACCTTATGTCTTGTTTTATACCATTTAAGTAATTATTGTACTTAGGAAGATAAACAGGCTCTTTTAACACCACAATCTGTTCAAGAGGCTAGTGTTTGATTGTACAAGGGAAGTCCTATGTAATACTCTTTTTCGCTACTGCTATCTTATGGGAAGAGTGAAATTAAGTGTGAGACCATTAGTTTAGTATTGCTGAGATGCTAAAGAAGAAGGACACAAGCATACACTTCCAGAAACACAAAAACCAAGCCAGCTGCTACCAAATGACGGCAAACCCTCCCCTCACCCCCAACCCAGGTTAAGATTCTTTCCCAAAGTGACCTTTACATCTTCTACTTAGTCTGGCTTTACAAAAATAACCAGGAAACATGTGCTCAAAAACTTCGAGCTGTCTTTTACCAGCAAATAGTCCACCTATTTTCACCAATTTGTGTAACAAAATACACAAATACAAGTTTTATGTGGTCAATATATTCTGCATAAAGTTTTCAGTTCTCCAAGGTCTTGTTGATCCATTAAGAACCAGTAAGGAAGCTGTCTCCTTTGAGTGCAATCGGGGCTGCTAACTATTAGGTGCTGTGAATATCATTACCCAAAATATAGTTTGGAAACCTTGGTTATGAATCTAACCTTGTCTTCAACAAGGCAAAACTACATTTTCTCCGACAACATGGTATGTGGTTATCAACAAAAATCTGAGTATGAGGAGCACTTCCTTCTTAAACCTCATACTTTAAAAACAGCTGTTTCACAGGCATTCAACAGGAAAAGGTGAATGGAGACTTGTTTTAGCTGTCAAAATGAACATGATAAATTTGTTGAGCCCTTTAAAAAAATAAAACAAAACCTTTCCCCCTCTTTTAAATAAGGTATGAAAGGACCACGTGAAACCGTGTATCTTGTGAACTGATGGACCTAAAGAAGAATGAACCCAAGTCACTTAAAGACTTTTGTTTAAAACACACAACCACATAAGTAAAAATTCTTGGAAACAGATTCTACACCTTACAAAGGTAAATAAAAAAGACAAATACATATTTTATATGTTTTATTCACAAATTTTATAATACCAGTCACACATTTCAAAACCATTTATTAGAGTCAGACTACTCAGTTTTACACTAGACAGAAACCGTCTCTAAACAATATATTGGTGGTTGTTGTTAAAGTGGCCTTTTAAAAGGGGTTCACTCTGCTAAAAGGAGGCTCATCCTGATAACTGCAACACTAACAACTAGAAAAAAAACTAAACCTTAAATACAAGCTTGAAAAGTAACTTAAAACGTATTAATTGGGAAGCGGTTAAGATTCATTATAACTAAGTTTAACAGTAACTTTACTT
>CABHPH010090833.1:0-10997 GCA_902168325.1 Peromyscus nudipes
TTTTTCCCCCCTCAGTGAAATAAGCAGAAAGAGGAAGGTGGATCAGTGCTAAGAGTTTTTCATTAAAAAGCATTTCTGGGGCTGAGGGAATGGATCAGAGGGTAAAAGCACTTTCTGTGGTACGCATGAAGATCTGAGTTTGAATCCCTAGCACCCACATAAAAAGCTAGCCATGGTGCATATGTGACTACGTGAGCCCAGCACTCGTGTGTGTGTGTGTGTGTGTGTGTGTGTGTGTATGCACATGTGCACACACGCGCATACATGTGGCAGGGAGACAGGAGGATAGATAAGACTTGCTTGCTGCCTGCCCAACAGCCTGGCCCCATGTTTGGTGAGAGACCCTGCCTCAAAGGAATAGGCACAGATAGAGCAGGCTATCCACATCTTTCTCTGGCCTCCATATGTGCATAAAGGGCACACACCAGAACACACATTTGGATACCACAAATACACAGAGCATTTTCCCAAATGACTATACTATGCACCCACACTAAAGTCAGGCACCTTTCTTCTGTGACTGGGCCCATGACCACCAGTAAAACTGTAACTTTATTCTCTCAGGGACTCAATGGCAAGATAACATCAACAATGTTGCTAAGCAACATAACATTAGTAAACAGAGCTTCAACTGCACCTGTACAGGATGTCTAAGCAGGGACTCTAAACATCCAATGCACATACCCCACTGTGACTTCTGTGAGTGGACTGACCTGGGAACAGGCATGTCTTCCATGCCTGATTCAAACCTCCTGGCACACAGGTTCAAAAACATCAGAAAGCAGGTGTCGTATGTCAGTACATTTCTGCTCTAAATGACATGGCTGTGTAGAAAAGTTCTTTATAAATTCCATACCATCCATGCTATTTTCTGTGACCGAGAGCTCTCGGTTATAAATGCTTATTTTCATCAGCCTTTGAGTTTTACACCATTAGCAATACTTTGCTATCCATCAAGCTAACACAACCACAGTACTCTTATGGCTAGAAAAATTTTAGCTATAATTACCCTGTCACAACAAAAAGTTCAATTATTCATTTTACATAGTACAACAAAACACATAACTACATAAAAACTAAAAAGAAAAAAATTTAAAGGAGTTAACTTCCAAATTAACATCCTAAGAGAGAAAAAACTAAAGTTTAACAGAATTTAACAAAAAATAAAAGTTCCTTACAACAAAAAATAATTCACAGTCCAAGTCACTAGGCGAGAAATGGCTGTAAATGGACAGAGACAGCCAGACTGCACTTGCTGTAAGCACTAAGTGTGCTTGAACTGGACACAAGGACATCTGCCAGAACAGCAACTGGAAAGGATCAACGTGGTACCCAGGACTGGAATGGCTGGGGTGGAGATGTGGTACCCAGGATTGGAATGGCTGGGGTGGAGATGGTTACCTCAACTGGAAAGAGTATGCTAGATCAGGACACCATAGCCATCGTGACACACAGGACATTGTTTTCCATCACATTATGTTGCCACTTCTTTTAAGGAGTCTTAAAACTTCAAGGCGTGGCCTGGGCAAGGTGGCACTCACGATGCTCCTAGCCCTTGTGAGGCCGAGGCAGGAAGACTGTGAGCTTAAAGGCTATTCTAGGATGCATGGAGCAAAACCCTGTCTCAAACCAATCAAAACAAACACAAAGACAACGCACAGCCTATTTCCCAAGCACACACTTTTTTTTTCTCTTTTGTGTTGTAGATTAAATCCAGTGCTCACACACATTAAACATACACTCTACTGGATCTCAGCCCTAGTCCCTCCCCCTTACTCTGAACAGTTCTAAAAAGCATCCAGGAATCCATATTTAAACAGTGTTGATAGCAAAGAAGCTAACAATTGCTAGATTGGGTCAGAAAGGAGATTTTATAGACATGATATGTGTTTTGTTTCTAAGAAATATTTATTTGTTCTAGAGACCTCTGAATCTTACAATTGATGGGATTTGTTGAGTGTTCAGATGACACGGTTTTGAACATTTACTTATTTATTGTGAGTGAGGGTCAGCAGGTGTGCATGGTGAGAGTGTAAAGGTCAAAGGGCAACTTTCAGAAGTAGATCTCCTTCTACCCAGGGATTGAACTCAGGTCATCTGGCTTGGCAGCAAGTGCCTTTACCGACTGAGTCACAGCAACAGCCCGCTGTTTAGTTTTAATATAACCTCTTAATGATGTGTAGGGACTTCCAGGTGTATTTTATCCCTGGTGATAGATTAAGAGAATAAAAACATAAATAAAATAGGAAGCAATAAGTCAGAAGCAAATGTGGCAAAAATTTCATGTCTGCTGTTAAAGGTGCGTGACGGCAGTGTGGAGGGGTATTACGGTATTTTCCAGAACACTGGCCATTCTCAAATACTTCATTTTAAGCAATTAAATGCACAGTGTTGTTCCAAAAGCAAGACAAGAGTATGAGCACGCATCACCACCACCTGGAGAAGGAAGCAGTCTGAATGTCCCACAGTCCTTCTGTTTAGTCTGGACCTTATTGTGACTAATTTTATGCCTCTCATGTTGGTCACAGATAAACAAATGTGGTTTATTTGCACCCACAAGGCTACAATCACTGGGAGCAATACTGATGTAAGAATGTAGGGAAAACTGTCCCCTTGGGCTCTCGTACCCATGTCACCAGCAGATCCTGTGGACAGGGCTGGCATGATGCAGGCTGCAGGTGCGTGGCCGCCCTCCACTCTCTCGTCTCAGGAAGCTCCAGGGAATTCAATGGCCTGCAGCCGCACTTCACACTTCACCCAAGAGTCCTGTTAGCCCCCTAGGAAGAAAAGAAACATTTATACGTATATTAAAAAAAAAAACAAGCATCACTAAATCAAACATCCTATAACTAATCCAAAACTTATACTCGACACCAGTGAGATTGTAATTCTTCTACAGATTTTTTTTCTGCAATGACAGGCTGCTCTTTAACAGGGGAGTTTCTGGTTTTGATGTGATTTCTAACTGAAAGCATGCTGCCCCTGCATAGGTCAAGGCTTCTGAAAGACGGTGACGTTTTCTTCAGGGGCTGCTCATCAGATGCATCATGTCCTTTCAGGAGACTCTGTGCAGTCAGATCCTCCCTCTCTTACCCTACCTCTGGTCATATTTCCCAATGTGGAACAAAGACTATCTGAGTTAGCAGCAAACTACAACTCTGTGTTTCCATAGAGTTCACTCTAGTACAGCAGCTGCGAAGTTCTCTCCTGCGGGCTGAGTGCATCTGGAAGTCCAGCAGCGATACAGATTCACAGAAGGGGTAGCACTACGAGCCACACCTTCTGTGAGTAAAAGTTAAGCTGGATGTATCCGGGAAAATACACTGTTTTCAATAACTGGCCTAAGTTTATCTCTAAATAAGCAGGGAAGGGGATATAGTGTAAAAGCTGTGCAAGGTTAACTCTGGCTTTACCTCTAATCCTGCTGGCGCTGTGATCTTGAGTAACTTACTTAATCTTATTAAGCCTGAATGTCCTAATGTGCAAATGAAGATAATAACTTAGAACTGTGTAATAATTAAATATACCGAGGCATGCAACAATGCCTTGCATGGAGTAAACAAACAATAAAAGCTGGCTTGTGACAGTTTATTTCTTTAATTCAGGCAACAGAATTATAAAATTAAAACATAAAAGAAAGCAGCAAGATTACAATTCACCCAGCCTAGCACCTAAGAAAGAGCCCGCCATGTGTTTTGAATTTGGATCACTGCAGACTAACAACGGAAAATACACATCATTTACATTTTTGTTGAAATCATAACTATACAATGCATTTTAGTGCACCCCGCATTCTCCATACAGAGAATCCAGTCATTTAAAAGCATATTTTAACCTATCTTAAAGACAACAAGAAAAACAGACCCTGTAAACACTGGGAAACGATTCACTTCAATTCGTAAAGCTTCTAAATTGCTGATTCATATTACAGAATCATGACAAACAAGCTTGCCAGGTTTTCCTTGAGAAAAATACAACTGTTAAATTCCAGTAAAGCCTTCTAAATTAGCATTTTAATTGCCAAAGTAAAAACTGATATTAAAAAATCCACCATCAAACAGACTTTCTTGGACTGGACTATCCGCTGTGATGTCTCACCATCTGCTTTACATTATACCCAAGACAAACACAGAACACACATAATACACATCCATACATGGAGAAATGCTAATTAAAAATAAGGTGGCAGTCATTTAAATTCCAAGTAAAAATGTAACTCACTGAGCTAAAAATGAAAATGAAAGGAGAGGGCAAGCCAGGCTCCACTCGTGCCCAGCTCCCACGCTGCTTTTTCTCCAGCAATCTTAAAGGGAAACTTGGCTTTGGTCTCAGAAATTATTCTAATCAGGATTAAGATTTAACTACATAAAAATATTCCTTATATAAATCAAGGGGATAGATGAAGTAATTCAAAGGCAAAAAGAACTCCAGAAAGACCACTGATAATAAAGAATATATTGTTAACAGACTTTGGTTTTACTAACAGAAAAGAAAGAAAAGAAAAGAAAAGAAGAGAAGAGAAGAGAAGAGAAAAGAAAAGAAAAGAAAAAAGAAAAGAAAACTATTTAAAATGTATAAAGTGTATGCATACATATTTCTAGCATTAGGGTACTACCTCTTCATGACGTAAGCAGATCCAGTGCTTTCCGTGTGTATGTGTGTATATAACTTAGCTCTTTAGGCCTGAAGAAGAACGTGCATGGCACCGACTGTCACCACATACACAGAAATACACACACTTACACTTCCCGCACCATGAAATCCTCCCCCTTACCACCTAAAGAATTCACAATGTTTCACATTTATGAACTACATATGCCACATAACCCAATTCATACTTTTATCAAAAAAAGTAAAATTTGATAGAATGCAGTACATTCTCATTCCAGAAATAGTGACAAAACCCTGAAATCCCACTTCAAAACATCTTTTTAAGCCAGTGTTACCATACATGAAAGGACTTAGCATTTCTTGCTTTTTTTATAACGAACAGTCAAGGTTAAACTTGTCCAATGCAGTACATTTATCACAAAGTAATAATCTTCTAAGTATGTATTATACAACATAATTATCTTCCTAGAATAGTGCAAAAATATGAATTTTTTTAAAAACAGTTTGATATAATCCTAACTAGAAAAATGCTCAGCATTTTATGGAATGAAGTAGTGTTGCTGGATTTAACTTTCAAATTGGGTTAAATTTTTGTGTAATAATGTTGTTTTCTTTGGCTAAATTGATTGAAAGGGCTTTGGAATTCATCAGAACACAGCCGTAATTATTACTGACTGTTGTATGGAACCGATTTACTACAACACAAAAATACCAGCTGTTACAGTATGTCCTGAGAGGGATTACTGGATATTCTTAAATTGAAGTTCAATCCATCTTTCCATAAAAAAGAGAAAGACCTGAATGCCAGGAACATAACAGCAGTATCAAATGCACCTGAGGCATTTACAACACCCAACAGGACCATTACAGCTTGCCTTTAAAGAGGCTTATTTTTGAAATTTCACTATTCCAGTTGTACCTTGCTTCTATATATCACACTGTATCAGGTTTTCCTGGCATTGATGACGTGGAAACAGTGAACTACAAGAAGGTCTACGTGCTCACAATGTTCAAGTCTACCCTGGCTGTATTCAAAGCTTCTGTTGCACTCCTGACATCTAGTGGCCGAACACAGAAGTGCAAGCGCGTGCAAGACGATTGAAGATGATGTTGTTGATGATGATGATGATGATGATAATGTTGATGATGATGATGATGAATCTCTGTGTGTTATGCATTCGAGAGACATGAATGTCACAGCACACACATGGCAGTCCCAGGACAACTTTGGGGATTTGGTTCTATCCTTTCACGGTGAGTTACAGGAGTCTAACGCTATTCCTCAGGCTTACACAGCAACACATGTACTCGCTGAGCTCTCTCATCAGCCCAAGTACTTTCTTTTTATTTCTCAGTAAAGCAAGAATTGACTTTATTCATCCAGCGACATAGTTCCCTTCAAAATTATTGTTTAATGTGAACACATCCGTGAATAAAATAATAAATCAATCTCTACTTGGGGAAGTATTCCAAAACATGGAAGCATTTCCCCACGTAATAATTATCAGTAACCTGTTATTTCAGGAGACAATGGCCACGGTCAATGATTTAGCAGTTATGCTTCCAGTTCCTAATCTAACTGAGAAATGAAATAATCCACACAAGAGTAATATCTACAATATAAATCTAATAGCACCAATCTCTAAAAGGCAATTTGAGAAATTCATTAGTTAATGTAAGCACACTGGTATCTGTTAACATAGCTGCAAATCTTCAGAAACAGAGTTTTAAGAATATGATAGAAGCCGGGCGGTGGTGGCGCACGCCTTTAATCCCAGCACTCGGGAGGCAGAGGCAGGCGGATCTTTGTGAGTTCGAGGCCAGCCTGGGCTACCAAGTGAGTTCCAGGAAAGGCGCAAAGCTACACAGAGAAACCTTGTCTCGAAAAACCAAAAAAAAAAAAAAAAAGAATATGATAGAGGCCAGAGAGAGCTACTTGTCACAAATCTGTTTACATGAACTGGTGTTTAGGCCTGGGATGTAGCTCACTGGTAGGGCCCATGCCTGGAGTTCTTGATGCCCTATTCAAACTTCCAGCACCATGCACAACCAAGTAAACAAAAACAGTGTGCATGCCATGCACATGAACAGTCCTCAAAGTATGTGCAGGGACCACCACGATCTCAAAGGCCTTGCCAGAGGGACCCATGAGGTTAGACTATGTTCAGAAAAATGCCGAGACACTATTTCTCTTTTCTACTTTCAACATCCAGGTAAAAGCACTGGTTCCTCGGCATGAATCAGGACCATGAAAGCATAGTCTTCAGGAAGGCAGCATTCAGGTAGGTCCCAGTTCACAGTTCTCTGGGCCTTGTTTCTGAAGTGCATGGTGTATGCAGCAATCGGGAATTACCTTCTACCTCTAGGGGGCAACCGAGGGCAAGAGCAATAGGCTGTATGTTTAGGAAGTCTCATAGACAGCCCTGGGCAACAACTCAAAAGAGGGCTTCTCATGTATGGTGTTGGGGTTTTTGTTAGGTTGTCATTGGCTCTTGGAGGGAGAGCTGTCATCCTAGATGAGAAAAACGTATTTAAACTACACGTATATTAATATACTAAATTACGTACATGGTAGGGTTTTTTGGTAAGTAGTTTATAGTGACTCCTGGCTTTTTCAGCCATCCATATTGCTATTTTACCCCACCTCCTCCTGCTATATTTAACCCCTCCTCCTCCCCAAGGAGCCCCCTTTGCCCACGTCCATTATCAGATCACTGTATCCTCCAATTCGCCTTTACCCTCTTTCCACCTTCTTCTATATTTACCTCCCTAAGGAGCCCCCTTTTCCCACTTTCCTATGATTACTTACACCCTGGTATTCTCCTCTCTATTGCTCCCAAATGCCCCCACCCCGCCATGCTGACAACGGTTCCAGTTTACTTTCCTGGATTCTATAGTTATTACCGACTATATACTCACATCTAAAGATTTGGAGCTAGAACCCTCCAATAAGAGAAACATGTGACATATGTCTTTCTGGGTCTGGGTTACCCTCACTCAGTATGACCTTTCCTAGTTTTATTCATTTACCTGCAAAATTCATAGTCTTGTTTTTCTCTACCATTGAATAGCGTTCCATAGTATATATGTTCCATATTATCAATATCTATTTTTCAATTTTAGGACATTTAGGTTGTTTCCATATCCTAGCTATTGTAAATACCGTGGCAATGAACATAGCTGAGCAAGTATGTATGGTGTACATTAGGTCCTGTGGAGTAGCATAGTTGGGTCATATGGTAGATTTATTTTTACTATTGAGGATTCTCCACATTGATTTCCACAGTGGCTGCATCAGATGGCAACCCCACCAAGAGTGAAGGATGGTTCCCTTTCCCCTCATTCCCTCTAGCATTTGTTGTTGGTTGTTCCATTGATCTTAGCCACTCTGAATGGGGTAAGATGAAATCTCAAAGTTGTTTTGATTTGCATTTCCCTAGTTGATAGGGATGATGAACCTTTTTAAGATATTTCTTAGCCTTCAGCTTTTTTTCTTCATCTTTTGAGAATTCTGATTTCAAGTCCCAGACCCACTTCTCAAATGGGCCATTTGTCTTTTATTTTGGGAGGTGGGGTTGACTCTGTTTTTTGAGCTCTTTGTATATTCTAGATAGTAAACATCTGTCAGATGCACAGCTGGCAACCACTCTCCCCCATTCGATGGGCCTTCTTTCCACCCACTTGACTGTTTCTTTTGCTATGCCCAACTTTTGAGTTTCATGAAGGCCCACTTGTCAGTTATTGGTCCGATTTCTTGGGCAAATGGAGTCTTATTCAGGAAGTCTCTCCCTCGCCTATATCTTGTAGGGTACAATCCTAAAATTTGTCTGGAACCACAAATGGTCCTGGAAAGCCAAAAAAAACGGTCTGAAGAAAAAATTCTTCTAGCATTTTCAGCATTTCAGGTTTCCATCTTTGCTGCATTTGGGTTTAGGTTTTGTGCAAAGTGACAGACCCAGGTCTAATTTATTCTTCTGCATGTGGACATCCTATTTTCCCAGCACCATTTGTTGAGGATGATTTCCTTTACCGGCATATTTTTTTACATCTTTGTCCAATATTAAGCTGCTGAAATTACTTGTCTGAATGCTTGGGTCTTTGATTTTGTTCTATTAGTCTACAAGTCTGGTTTTGGGCCAGTACAATATTGTTTTTGTTACTATGGCTCTGTAACATTGTAATTGTAATCCTACAGCATTGTTCTTTTAGGTTCAGACTGTTTTTTGGCTTTCCAGGACCATTTGTGGTTCCATACGAATTTTAGGATAGTTTTTTTCTATTTCGGCAAATGAGATGGGAATTTTGATTGGAATTGCATTGAATCTGTTAATAGCTTTTGGTAGAATGGTCATTTCCATAATGTTGATTCTACCAATCCAGCAGCATGGGATGTCTTTCCATTTCCTAGTGTCTTTCTCATTTCTTTCTTCAGAGGTTTAACATTTTCATCACAGGGGTCCTTCACTTTCTTGGTAAGGTTTACTCCCAGATATTTTCTTTGAGGTTATTATGAATAGGACTGTGGTCCATGACCTCCCTTCCTATATGTTTGTTGTTCGTGTTTAGAAAAGATGTTTATTTGTGCAAGTTGATTCTATATCCTGCCATGTTGCTGAATTTGTTTATCATTTCTAGAAGTTTCTGGTAGACTTTTTTTGGATCTCTAGTGTATAGTATCATGCCATCTGCAAACAGGACTAGTTTGACCTCTTTTCCTAGTCACTGTAGCCCTTTAATTTCCTTCTCCTGCTTTATTGTTCCAGCCAGTTCCTAGAGTACAGTATTGAAAGGGAGTGGAGATAGTGGACATCGCTGTTTCATTCCTGACTTCAACTGGATTGCTTCAAGCATCTCTCTATTTAGGATAATGTGGCTGTGGGTCTCCTGTACATAGCTTTATTATGCTGAGGTATGTTCTCTCTAGCCTATATTCTCTAGGACTTTTATCATGAAGGTATGTTGGATTTTCACAAAGGCTTTCTCTGCATCTATTGAGATGGTCATGTAATTTTTTGCCTCTAAGTCCATTTATGTAGGTTATCACATTGATTGGCTTCTGTATGTTGAACCATTCCTGCATTTCAGGGACAAAGCCAACTTGGTCATAATGTATAATCTTTTGAATGCATGTCTGTATTTGGTTTGTAAGTGTTGTACTGAGTATTTTTGAGTCTTTGTTCATTAGAGATGAGCAGAGTTTGGCCTGTAGTTTTCCCTTTTTGTTGTGTCTTTACTTGGTTTGGGTAGTAGAGCAATACTAGCTTCTTAGGAGTTTTTGAGTGCTCCTTCTGTATGTGTATATATATTATATATATAATATATAATATATATATATAAATCAACAGCCAGGCCTTCTACATTTTTAATAGAGTCAGAAGGCCTGGCTGTTGATATTCTTTGAATGATTGGTAGAATTCTGCTGTAAATCCATCTGGTCTTAGCCTTTCTTTCTTTCTTCTTCTTTAATTAAAAGGTTTTTTATTGCTATTTCAATCTCCTCATTTGTTATAGATCTCTTTAGATTGTTGACTTCTTGGTTTCATTTTGGTGATTTGGCTACCTCTAAAAAATCATCCACTTCTTTTAGATTTTCCAGCTTCACTGAGTACAGGTTTTCAAACATTTCCTTATTCTGAATTTCTTTAGTGTCTGTTGTAATGTTTCCCTGTTCGTTCCTAATTCCATTCATTTGGGTTCTCACTTTCTTTTGGTTAGTTGGGCCAAGAATCTGTCAATTTTGTTTGTCTTCTCAAAGAACAGCTCTTAGATTTGTTGATTCTTTGTATTGTTTTCTTTGTTTCTTTTTCGTTGGTTTGTCCTTGTTTTTCCAAATTTTTGAGTTACTTCATTAAACCATTTATTTGTGATATTTTGTTGTTGTTGTTGTTGTCGTTGTTGTTTTAATGTAGGCGCTTAGAGCTATACATTTCCGAGGTAGGACTGCTTTCAATACATCCCAGAGGTTTTGTTGTGTTTTCATTTTCATTTTGTTCCAGAAAGTTTTTAATTTCCTCCTTGATTTCTTCTTTGATCTAGTCATTGTTTAGTAATGAGTTATTTATTCTCCATGAGTTTGCGTATTTACTAGAGGTTTTTCTGCTGTCAATTTTAAGTTTTATTGCATTGTGGTCAGATAGGATCACAAGTGCATCACAAGGAGTGACTGAAATCTTTTTGAAGTGTTAAAGGTTTGGGGGGTTGTTTTATCTCAGGATGTGGTCTGTTTTAGAAACACTTCACTGTGCTGCTGAGTAGAATGCCTGTTTTTTGGTGTTTGGATAGAAAATTCTGTAGATATCTGTTCAGTCCATTTGATGCATGATGATAATTAATTCTGATGTTTCTCTGTTTATTTTTTGTCCAGGTGACCTGTCTATTGAAGAAAG
>CABHPH010090840.1:0-12917 GCA_902168325.1 Peromyscus nudipes
AGGAGCAGGGGTGAGGGGTTACCACAGGAGCAGGGGTGAGGGGTTACTGCAGGCACAGGGGTGAGGGGTTACTGCAGGCACAGGGGTTAGGAGTTGCTTCCAGGAGCAAGGGTGAGGGGTGACTTCCAGGAGCAGGGGTGACGGGTGACTTCCAGGAGCAGGGGTGAGGGGTTGCTCACAGAAGAATGGCTGTGGAGTTACTCACAAGGACAAGAGTGAGGAATTACTTATAAGGAGTGTGGGTGACTCAAACATAACTCCCTCTCTGAAAATCTCACCCCACCATGGGCTAGAACTCAGGCAAGTTCTCATACGTCACAGATCCCTTTGTTCCCGCCGGACTTGCAGACGGGCCGCACAGAAGAACCTCTCTCTTCAACAGTCGGGACTCCTGCATTACCTGGGAGGGGCCTTGTGAGCTCATGGCTTTAAGAATTTTGTGAGCCTGGTAAGTTACGTGTGCTTTTTTTTTTTTTTTTTTAATCCCTCCACCAGGTAATATTTCAATTTGAGGAAATAACACAACAAAATTCTATTAGTGCATCTAAATTATAATTTGTTTCATTAAAAAAACAAAATGACTTTTTTGCCCCCCACCGATAATGTGAGAAATCCACGGAGTCTGCTTTAAGGGCAGAGGAATTTACTGGGGAAGGAAAACTCACTAGACAGAACAGAGGAATTGTTGTAGGATCCTGGAAGGGTGAGGCACGCTCCTACACTGTTCTTCTGCCTGAGATCATCCCAGCATCCAAGTTCCAGGAGGAAGAGAAGAGAGGAGTCATATAGGGCAACCCAGGTCTTAAGGGTCACGAGCAGCCATGCCCCAAGGGCATGTACTTCAAGGTCATAGGCAGGTGTAACAGTTACCGGCTACCTCACTAGGGGCGGCGCTTCAAGGTCATAGCTAGAACAGCTACCCACTGCACACTACCACTGAGGAGTATCTGTGACTGAGCCAGCCTCATAGTAGGGAGTGAGGCTAGGTAGTGCTCTCTTGCTGGTGTGGAGCCTGCGTCTGCCTTAGAGCCACGTGACCACTACAGAAGAGAGCTTCCTTCAGCCTCAGCTTGCCCTCAGTGACATTGGGGGTGGGGCTAACAAATTGAGATTATGAACTCCAACACACATGGGATGTTTGTTCCAGGAGTACTGCTCTCTTCCCTTGAAAGATTAACAAAAATCTTCTTCCTACCTCTTAAGGCTTTTACTACATGAAATTACAAATTAGAAAACTGTGTTTATTTTACACCAAATGAACTAGTTCTCTCTTGTTTATGTCTGATACTTCAGAAAATTTCTGTTGCTTTTAATGTCCTGTTCCTCTAATGATAGAGACAAAAATGATTATTCAATTTCAATGTTTTATTTCTCTGTCCAATCTTTTTTTTTTTTTACTCAGTGATGAATTCTAAGAGCATCAAAGTATCTGGGAGAAGGGTTATCAGAGTCAGAGTGTAGCGTGGTGTGAAGATCAGAAGGTAATTTGGAGAACATTGTCATAGCTTCCGTGAGGAGAGGGCCAGGCACTGCTCTGAGCGCTTTCCATGAATGAATTTGGTGACAATCTCACAAGGCATCTTTATTATACAGCATTATTATACTGGCTAGCTTTACGTCAACTGGACACAAGCTAGAGTCATTTTAGAAAAGGGAACCTGGATTGAGAAAATGCTCCTACCAAACTGGCTTGCAGGCAAGTCTGTGGTGCATTTTGTTGATTGATGATTGATATGGGAGGTCCAGCTCATTGTGGGCAGCACTATCCTTGGGTGGGCTGCCAGAAAAAAAAAAGGCTGAACAATCCATGAGGAACAAGCCAGCAAGCAGCACTCCTCCATGGCCTCTGCATCAGATCCTGCCTCCAGGTTCCTGCCCTGCTTAAGTTCCTGCCTTGACTTCCCTTAGTGATGGGCTGTAACCTGGAAGTGTAAGATGAAATAAACCCTTTCCTCCCCAAGTTGCTTATGGTCATGTTATTTTGTCAGTAGACACCACAGCTAAGATAGTTACATAAGGTCATTTTCATGCAAGTATCTAATGTGCTCCCTCTTCCCTTCCCTTCCCTTCCCTTCCCTTCCCTTCCCTTCCCTTCCCTCCCCTCCCCTCCCCTCCCCTCCCCTCCCCTCCCCTCCCCTTCCCTCCCCTCCCCTCTCCTTCCTTTCTCTTCTCCTCCCTTCCATCTGTTCTGGATAGTTTCACATTTACTTTTATGTATTAGTACATACATGGTTTTATGTATCTATAATGTCTCAGACTCAGAAATGAGGGAAAATGTGACATTTATCTGTCTGATACCAACTGAATTTTACAATATGTTGTTTTAGGTTGCATCCATTTTTCTGCAAAGGACCCAATTTCTTTTTTTCACAGCTGCATAAAATTTTCTTGTGTATATAATCTACATTTTCCTTATCCATTCCTCTGTAGCTGGACACCTAGGTTAGTTCCATAACTTAAGCTCTTGTGAAGAGCACTGCAGAAATCATTCATGTGCAAGTACCTCTGAGTTCTGTTAGCTTGGAGTCCTTTAAGTAGATATGAGCTGCCTATAATTCTGTTGTGTTATAGGCCCCCAATTTTATACACAACAAGCCGAGACCCAGGCAGAAAGCTCTCCTGAGATTGTCTACTTACTTAAACAAAGGTGTTGTGGTTTGAATGGCAAATGTCCCCCCCCCCCCCATAGATTCATGTGTTGACACTTGGTCCCCAGTTGGTGGCACTATTTGGGAAGGTTATGGAACCTTTAGGAGGTGGAGCCTCACCGGAAAGCGTTTCACTAGGGGTGGACTTTGAGGGTTTACAGTCTTCCCTTTGGTTCCTTTTCCCTCTCGGTGCTTCCTGTGTGAGGGTAAAATGGGATCTCTCTGCTTCCTGGTCTTGTTGCCATGCCTTCCCTACCTATCACAGCAGACTCGATCCCTCTGGGACTGTGAGCTAAAATGAGCCCCTCCTTCTTTAAGTGGCTTTGGTCACTGCATTTTGTCACAGCAACAGAAAAGTTACTAACACAGAGTGAAGTTCGGAAGCCCTGGCCCCTCACTCCCAGTCCAAACCCAGCACTCCCCAGAGTTACGGGCAGGATGGTCTCGGATTCTTTTGAGCTAGGTGATAGTTTCTCTTCCTGAGTCTTCCAAAGATGCATGGTTTATGTAATTCTTTCCTTAACAGTAATTTTTTTGTTTTGTCGTTCAGGAACCTGGGCAGGAGGAGATAAGCCAACATATCTGCCCTTTGAGCTACAGTTAAAAAAATAATTATAAGAGAAGAAAATAGAGATATTCCTGAAGCAATAAAGTAGTGGGATCTTTTTTTTCTTCTTCTTTCTCTTTTTGAAATAGGGTGTCACTATGCATCCTAAGCTGGCTTCAAATTCGTAAATCCCCTGTGTCTGCTTTCTGAGTGTTGGGATTACAGGTGTAACCATCATGCCTGGTTTAAACATTTTAAAATCGTGCTCTTTCACATTACTCAAATCTAGTATTAAGGAAATACCCGTGAGCAATGTATTATTTACGGTTTTCTAGAATAGAACAGATAGAATGAATATGTATTGTGTAAGGGGATTTACTAGATTAGCTTACAACACAGGGGCTGGGTAGTCCAATGGGGGTTGCCTGCAGGCTGGTGAGTCTAAGAGCCTGGTAGCTGCTCATCTCACTGGATGCAGGGAGGACTTTCAATCACTAAGCCATCTCTCCAGACCTCTAGCATAATATATGCCACCAGGTATTGGTCAGAGACAAGTTCAGGTATGAGGGACTTCAGTAAGCAGCGCCCTCCATGGCCTCTGCATGGTCCCTGCCCTGACTTCCATTAGTGATGGACTGTTCCTGGGAGTGTAAGACAAAATAAACCCTTTCATCCCCAAGTCGCTTATGGTCATGGTGTTTAACCCTTTATACTCCACTGACCTGTTGTCTTGGGCATCCAGGAAATCTGGTGCGAGTGTAGACCTTGCCACCCACGCGCATGTCAATCAAATTACCGGGCAGCCATTTTTATTTCTCCAGATCTAGGTCCAAACTGTGGGAACTGCAGGATGGCGGGTAACAATATGGAGACTCTACAGCTCATTCTGAAATGCCTTTCTCTGACTCCTTCAGATCAGAGGCCAGCCTCATGGCCAGAAGTTGTGAAATGTAACTCCTTGTGTGGTTTGCTTTGGAAAAACAAATGTGTTTTTCCAGTAGTTAGTTTTGAGTGTCAATTTATTAGATCAAGAAACACCTAGAAGATCTGTAAAGCACCCTCTTAGCTGTGTCTATGGGGGTGTTTCTGAAGAGGACTAAATGGGGACACCGCCCCCCACCAGAATGTGGAGGGAAGTAGCCCATTGCCTGGGACTAGGGTGGAGTGAAAGGGAAAAGAGAGAAAGTCAACTAAAATAGTCTTCTCTTTCCCTTCTTCCCATCTGTCACAGTGTGAGCAACTTCTGTGACATGCTCTGCTGCCATGATGTCCCGTCTCACCACGGGTCCCCAGGGCCCAAGGACCGAGACGCCTGAAATTTGAGTAAAAGATAAATCTTTGCTTTTCAAAAATTGTCATGTCAGCATTTTGTCACAGTGATGGAAGGCCTAACACATTTTCTGTTAAAACCATTTAGAAGCTGAAGAGTGGACAGTCAGAAATATTAATTTCAAAGCTAAATTTCTGGGAATATTGCTTCATGTTTGACCCAGAAGAGTCAGAGAAACGCATTTCAGAGTGAGCTGTAGAGTCTCCATATTGTTACCCGGCATCCTGCCGTTCCCTCAGTTGGACCTAGATCTGAAGGGATGAGAACGGATGCGCGGCAATTTGATTGACATGCGCATGGGTGGCAACGGCTTGAGATGCGGCCATGTCTACACTAGCACCAGGTTTCCCAGATGCCTAAGACAATAAGTCAGTGGAGTATAAAAGGGCAGAGTTAGCGGACTGTTCTAATGAGTGTGTGTGTGCATGTGCGTGTGTGTGTGAGTGTGTGTGCGTGTGTGTGTGTGTGTGTGTGTGTGTGTGTGTGTGTGTGTTTTGTTGCTGGAGCTTCTCTCCAGCTCCCAATTCCCGCCAGTCTCCGAGCTCCCAAGTCCCGCCAGTCTCCGAGCCCACTTACAAAATAAACACACAGACGCTTACATTATTTAAACTGCTTGGCCATTAGCTCAGGCCTATCATTGTCTAGCTCTTACTCTTATATTTAGCCCATTTCTATTAATCTCTACTTTGCCACGTGGATCGTGGCTTACTGGTACTTTACATCTTCCTTCTCCTCTGCGGCTCCAGCCAGTCTCTCCTTTCACCTTCCTGTTTCCTCTCTTCTCTTCTCTGTTAGTCCCGCCTATACTTCCTGTCTGGCTACCGGCCAATCAGTGCTTTATTGATACAGAGTGATATCCACAGCTGTGTGTGTGTGTGTGTGTGTGTGTGTGTGTGTGTACCCATGTCCCAGAAAACAGCCTCAGGTGTTGTTCCTCAGGAGCCATTCACTTGGCTTTTGAGACAAGTCTCTCACTGGGATCTGGAGCTCACTGATTAGGCTGGACTAGCTGGCCAGTAAACTCCAGGGATCCCCCTGCCTCTGCCTCCCCTGCTCAGGGATTACAACCTAGAAAAGTCTCAGGGGCTAGGGGATTCAGAAAAAAGAGAGGGAAAAACTCCTGAGTGCTTTGTCACACACTAAACTGAGGACTGTGTTTTCTCTTTGAGCTTCAATACAACCCTGCAGGGCCGGGAATAATCTCTTCCCTCTTTCCAGTGGAGAATGTCAGAGCTCTAGAGGGGTCCAACTGCCCTCTCAGACTTTGCAGAAGGGCAAACTTAGAATGTGTTGGGTCTGAGTCCAGAAGGGGTTGGCTGGCTGAAGGCTGGGTGTCTGGGATAGTTGGACCTTCATGATGGGAGTAGTGGCTGGGCTATGCCCTGAATTTTAAATGTCATGAGCCAAATTTTCACATACTATTTTACAGGCCTCCCTGGACTGAGGTTGGTATTTATTTTTTTGAATGTGTAACCATAAGGTGGACACATGGACATCCATGGAGACTGTAGGACGATGTCGGGGGGTCTTCCTCTGTTACTCTCCACCATATTTCCTTGAGACAACGTTCCTCACAGAACCTGGAGCTCACTGTCTTTCAACTAGACCAGTTGGCCAAGGAGCCTCAGCAGTCCTTCTGTCTCCATTCCCCCAACTCCAGTGCTGCGGTTACCGGTGCCACCTTTTATGCTGACACTGGGGATTTGAACTCAGGTCTTCATGCTTGCACAGTAAGTGCTCTTGCCCATTCAGCCACCTCTCAGCTCCCAATAACCTGGAGAAGTCTTGCTGTGCCATTCCTTTAGATTTCCCTCACTGCGGCAGCAATAACCTGCTATCAATATTTTACAGAGCGATTTGATTATGCCTCATTCTCGAGACTTCAGAAGAAGAGCATATTTTTTAACATTAATAAATAAATGTTTTAGCTCAGCGCCGTTAACCACACTTGATAGTGATAGAGCTCCCCTCGAAAGGAAAAAGAATGATGCCCCACATTCAGGGATTTTTGAAATCGATTATGTTTTCCTTAATTGGTTTTGTTCTCCTTCTTTGGGTCCTAACACAGGAAATAAAATCTGGGGTTAGGCCTTTCCCTTTGACGGATAGCACCCAGGGGCAATACAAGCATTTTTCAGTCGTCTACTTTGTTTTTCCAGAATGCTCTGAGTGGCCATTACACGAGTCTAAAGGACCCAGGGTCAGCTTCTATTTATGTGACAGAGTCCTCACGTTTGTTTATTTCACCTGAAAATCTAACCCGGTGGAAATGTTTGGGGATGCTGACTTTTAAGCACTGTGGGTAAAAATCTTGGTTCTTTTCTGTGCTTAATCGCAAAAACAGCCACCATAACAATAATGAGAGCTGTTATTCCCAAATCCTTGATAGATTTTATGATCCCGATGACAGAATTTTCATGCACGACATCTCATTTAAATCTCCCTCAACCTCTCTGAGCATAGTACTGTGTAAGTGTCTGTTTTATAGACGAGAAGGCCAAGTATTCAGGAAGTCAGCCTCCAGGCGTAAGGACACAGGACCACGTATTGACAAAGATGGAATTCCAGGTGAGTTCTACCTCTGGATGAGTGTCAAATCTTCTTTGCTTGTATGTATTCTGTAATAAGTATGTGCTTATGTGGGTCTGAGCATGTGTGCATGCAGGTGTCCTGTGCATGTGTGTGGAGGCCAGGGGCAAACCTCAAGGATCTTCCCTGATCTCTTCTTGACCTTACCTTTTATGGACAGGATGCTCTAATGAGCCACTCACTGATTCCACCAGGGCGGCTGGAGCTCCAGGTACCTCTCCTGCCCTGCAATTACAACTGTTTGCTGCCACTCTCAGCTTTTATGTGGGTGCTCAGGATCAAATTTAAGTCTTCCTGCTTAGGCAGCAGGCAGTCTATACTCTGAGTTACCTCTCCAGACCTTCAAAGATACTTTAAATGCAGTTCTAGTCATGTGATTATTAATCTTGACTGGCACTTTGACTGGGTTGAGAGCTAGGCAACTGGTCAAGATACACTTTTTGTGTCTGTGAGGATATTTCCATATATGTTTCATATGTGGCTCAGCCCACTGAATGGGCTTGGCACTGTCCAATTGGCTGGAGTTCTTTGGGTGCACACAGTGGGTGCACACATGTTTGTTGCTGTGGTTTCCTATAGACATCACATCCCACGCACTTAATCCTTCCAACCTTGACTCGCACCATCGACTCTCCAGGCACCTTCCAGGACTTCCGTCCAGGACTGGGTTGGCATCATTAGTCCACTTTGTTCTGAGCTTCTTTTTGAACTGAATAGCTACTCACTTTCCAAGCTCTCCAAGCTGTAGAGGGCCATTGTGGGACTTTTCAGTCTCCAGTCTTATAAGCCAATTTAGCTAAATCCACTCTCATAATTGTATATATGTTCCATTGGCTCTATTGCTCTGGAGAACCATGACTAATATAAGCAGCGAATGAGCCTTAACTTTCTTGAACAATTCATAAAGCACAGTGTTGTGTGTGTTTGGGGTTTCCAAAGTCAAGGATGCAGATTCAATTAACCTCAGAGACCTTGAATCACTGTCTACAATGCCCAAAGCCAGTGCCAGGCTCAGGGACACGTCATAAAACCTGACCTAGCAAATAGCCAGCCAAGCTTGGAAGCTTTCATATTTTGACCCGAAGGAATCACCTAGAATCACCAATTCTTTTACACATCAACTTTTGCTCAACATCTCCCCAAGTGTCTGTTCCCGCCAAATTAGACAATTCTCAGATAGTTCCTCTGTATTCAACATTCCCTGTTCTAGCACTGAATGCTTCCACCCTGAGCAAACTTGGCCTGCTCTTCACCCTACCTCTAGAAGAATTCCAGAATACTACCAGCCTGGTACTCAAACCCTTTAATTCATCCATACAGTTTTCCCATGTCAAGAGCCTTGCCCGTGCCAAGCTCTCCAACAAAAGATTCTCCTTGACCAAACTCCAGCCTCCTCAAAGCCTTCCTTTCAAGTGGACCTCCACATTGGCCTACAAAGACTTGGACAATGATACCTCATGTGGAGATTCACAGCTGTAATCTCAGCACTCAGGAGGATGAGGCGGGAGGATTATGAGTTTCAGATCAGTCTGGGCTCCATAGTGTAATTGTCTCAAGTATAACCCCTAATATAGCTTCTAACAGCTCAAGGCCACATCTTTATATCCCTAGCATGACCCCTTACATTGTACGAGAAAAATCAAATGACAAAAGGTATACTGTCTATTCCAGACAACACCCAAGGACCAGGAATCCCCCTCTCTTAGCAACTGTGAGGGCAGAAAGTCAACATAAGTGGCTTGTTGAAAAACCTCACGAGGTTTTCATGGTTTACTCACTTCCTAATTATCCCTCACTTTCCCTTCAAAATACCTAGTCACCTGTGTTGATTTGAAAGAAAATGGCCCTCAAAGATAGTGGCACTATTAGGAGGTGTGGCTTTGTTGGAGTAGGGATGGCCTTGTTGGAGGAAGTGTGTCACTGTGTGCATGGGGGGGGGGGTGGATTTGAGGTCTCCTATGCTCAAGCTACACTCAGTATGGCACATAGTTGCTTCCTGTTGCCTGCAGATCAAGATGTAGAACTCTCATCTCTTTCTCCAGCCCCATGTCTGCCTGCACGCCATCACATTCTGCCATGAGGATAATGAACTAAACCTTTGAAATTGCAAGCCCACCAATTAAATGTGTTCCTTTATAGGAGTTGTCATGGCCATGATATCCCTTCACAGCAATAGAAACCTTAAGACATCATCTCTGTACAAAATTGAATGACTAAACTCTTGTCAACTACAATAATATATTTCTGCCCCAAATTTACCCATACCACTCTAGTGTCTGGCTTTGTCTCTGATGCTTCCTCCACTCTGTCAGTGTTGACTCCAATGCCTGTCGCCCTCCCCACTGAATCCTCTCTTCAAGGAATTGTTACTGTGTATGGGTCTCCAGTGCTAGTTCTGACTATGTTATATTCTTGGTGGTCTTCTTTGGGTCTCCTATGGCACTTGAACTGGGTGATCATCTCTAGGGAAATAGGATATATTATATTATTTTTCCCTTCTGGGTAGAAGTCATATTTCAGTTTCTGTTTTGTAGCCTCTTTAGGGTAAGAACAAGGTCTCATGTGTATTTGTACACTGGGGGCCTCTGGAAAGCTTATAGAATGTGGTAGTTAATACTCGTTGTCAACGTACAGGGACTAGAATCATCTGGGGGAAAAGTCCCTGGCCAAGTCTGCGAAGGACTATTTCTAGATTGGGTTAACAGAGGACAGAAGACCCACTCTGACTGTGGGAGGCGCCATCCCATAGGCCCAGGTTCTGACTGAATAAAAAGGAGATGGGCTGAGCACCAGCTTTCATTTCTCTCTGCTTCTTGATAAAAGGTATTGTGTGAGCAGGTGCCTCCTGCTCCTGCTCCCCACCATACCTTCCCCCATGAAGGACTGTGCCTTGGAACTGTGCACCAAAATGAGCCCCTCCCTTTTTACCTAAATTGCTTTGGCCAAGTGTTCTGCCACAGCAATGAGAAAAGAAACTAATACACCAAAAGTGTGTGGTGTGTTGTCAGGGAATGGGTTAGAGAAGGTGGCTGTCTAGACGGTCTTAATCTGTTACACACACACACACACACACACACACACACACATACACACACATGAGAGAGAGAGAGAGAGACAGAGAGACAGAGAGACAGAGAGAGAGATTCATCCTTACATGTTTAGCATCAAGTGTGGGAGCCCACAGTGACTCCAGCTTGTGTATTGATTCCATCTTGACTCAAGGTTAGAGAGTTCAAGCTTCTCTTTGCTCCTTAAGGATGGATAACAGGATGTTTGGTCAAAGGCATGGTTGCCAGATGTCCTGAGAATTAAGGAGGTATTTACACTTGTTTGTGTTCTTGAGAGGGGGAGGTCTTTTTGTCTCCTTGCTTCTTTATAAAAAGGCAATGAGAAATAAACTTGGGGTTGATGCAGCATTGACTAGGAGCCCTCCCGAACCTATCCTATGTCTCTGTCTTTTCTTTTATGTCTCTGTTTTTCCTAGCTGTTATTTCTCAATCCTCACTCCCATAGTCAGGACTGTTTGACAGGTCTGGTGGGACTCAACAATCAAAAAGCAGTTAAGAACTCAGCTTTTGGAGTCATAATGAATTGGATTTCCTAGCTCTGAAGCTCATGTGTGTGTGTGTGTGTGTGTGTGTGTGACTAGAGTCAACCTCGTGTGTAGTTCCTCATGTTCTTGAGGGCGCTGTCCACTATATTTTTTGAGGGTCTCACTTCTCCTTGCAACTCGCCAATTCGACCATATTGTCTGGCCACTGAGGCCCAGGGATATGCACGTCTCAACCAGCACCACACACAGCTGTTTAATGTGGGTTCTGGAGACCAAACTCAGGTCCTCATGTTTGAGTGGTGTGTTTATTGATTCATGTTTATTGACTGAGATATCTCCCCACCTCCTAGAGTTGACTTCTTAAAACTTGGGGACATATTTATTTCCCTTCACTAAGATTCATTTTGTCACCTGTAAGACAAGCATGTCATGTTGTCCCTGGGGGACAGGGGCTGTGAGGAGGATTAAATGTCATAACTGTACCTGCCACACAGGAAGTGGGTAGGATCAATGAAATCCATCCATCCAACCATCAAAACAAGACAGGATTAGACAGTTCAACAAGCATTGTGGTGTTCGATGAGGAGTACAGAGGTGGACCAGAAGTTGGAGCCATGGAAGGTCAGAGATTTGGGGTCAGAAGAGCTTGAAAAGCCTTCTTGGAAGGGTGGATGGTAAAATAAGGAAATTAATTTGTGTTGATTGAGACTCTGCTTCATGCACTAGCTGTTTTACACACTGTCAACACTGAACTCTCAGAATGATGCTGCAAGCTACACATTGGTTCCGTAATTTATAGATGTTGGTGTTTTCTTACAGACAGAGCTGAGAAGAACCTCTGCCCATTTCATTCCAGAGGCTGTGTTCCCTCCCTGTGGCTGATTGTGTGTGTGTGTGTGTGTGTGTGTGTAAGTGAGGGGATTATTAAAAAACTTTGAACTTTCTTTGAAGCTTCAAATAGTTGCTCCCTTTGCTCAGATCGGGTGGGATTGGCTAAAGACTGAATTACATGGAAACACCTTTAACCTGTAAATGTTTCTATTTCCCTTGGTTTTCTTTACTCAATTACGGACTTTGCCTCAAAAGGAACTGTCCTCAGGATGTCAGGAGGGTTGCAGTAACAGGTAGGGCAAGCAGCTTTTCTACTGCGTATAAAAGGAAGAAAAAATTCTCTTCTTTAATAATATAATATTCCTTTTCTACAGTCTGATTGTATCAGATATACTGTAAATCCAACTCTGGACCAAAAACAGTCAACAAGGAGGATGGTCTATAATGATTGGCTCAAGCCAGGATACCTAAGACAATCACTGGGAAGTTGGATAGAGTTACTGTGATTGGCTGACACTCAGAAACACAGAGAAGTAAAACTTTAAAGATGTCATTTCTAGTATAGTGCAGACAAAATCAGTCACAATAGCTAACTGATGTGGACAGACAGCAAATCTGTCTGATGTGAACTTGCTAATTATTAATTTAAAATACTAACACTAGGTGAGTCGTCCTAAGAAAGAATAAGGGTTAATGGGTCTTCAGTATGTAACCAGTTGTGATCCTAAAAGTGTCAATCTAAGTGTTAGGCTTAATGGTAAGACCAGATATCCCCCACTTTTACTTCAACTCTGATATTGCAATGTCTGCATTCACAATGATTAGACAACCCCTATCTATCTATCTATCTATCTATCTATCTATCTATCTATCTATCTATCATCTATCTATCTATCTATCTTTTGTTCTAATTTTATTTGTGCTGATGTTATACATTGCTTTGACCAAAAGCAGCTTAGGGAAGGAGAGGATTATACATTCCATCATTGAGGGAAGCCAGGGCAAGAACTCAGACAGAAACTTGAAGCAAAACCCATGAAGGAACGCTGCTTGCTAGTTTACTCTTGGGATCATGCTTAGTTGTCTTTCCACTTGCCCAGGAAGTGGTGTCATCCACAGTGGCCTGGGCCCTCCTACATCAATTAACAACCCACTGACATGCTTGCAGACCAATCTGATCTAAGCAATCATTCAGTTGGGACTGTCTTCTCGGATAACTGTATGCTGTGTCAAGTTGACTATTAAAGCTATCTAGGACTCTGTCTGTCTATATAGCATCTATCTATCATCTGTCTATGTATGTATCTACGTATGTATGTATCTGCGTATGTCTGTCTGTCTGTCTGTCTGTCTGTCTGTCTGTCTGTCTGTCTCTATCTATCTATCTATCTATCTATCTATCTATCTATCTATCTATCT
>CABHPH010090840.1:12927-25754 GCA_902168325.1 Peromyscus nudipes
CTATCTATCTATCTATCTATCTATCTATCTATCTATCTATCTATCTACTTGTTAACTATCATCTATTTAGTTATTGAATTAGGCCTCATGTAGCCTGTTCTGGCTTTGAACTCGCCATGTGGCTGAGGATGACCTTGAAGGTTTGATTTTCCTGCTTCTAACTTCTGAATGCTGAGATTACAAGTGTGTGCCATGTTGGTTTGTGCAATGTTACAGATGGGATCCAGGGCTTTGTGCACATTAGGCCCGCACTCCACCAACAGAACCACATCTCCAGCTCAAGTGCATTAGTTACTTCTACTGCTATGATAAAACACCATGACCAAGGGAAATTATAAAAGAAATCGTTTAACTGGGCTTACAGTTTCAGAGGGTTAGGGTCTGTGATGGTGGAGCAAAGGTATGGTGGCAGACACAGCTGGAGCAGCATCAGAGAGATCACATCTTGAACCCATAGGAGGTGGAGAGCACACTGGATATGGCACAAGTCTTTTGGAATCTGAAGTCTACCCCCAGGGACACACCTTCTCCAACAAGATAACACTTCCTAATCCTCCCCAAACAGCCATTAACTGGTGACCAAGTATTCAAATGCCCAAGACTTATAGGGCATCTCACTGAAACCACCACCCTAAGGCAATCTTTATTTTTTAAAAAAACTTCTCTTTAATCAGTTTCATCTGAAAGATGACCCTATGTCTACACCAGACCTTCTCTCCCACCCCTAGCTCCCCACCATGTGGATATGTTAGCACATTAGTTTAAGTTGCATCCCTGTATAACACCAAGCAAAACATAGCTCTGCTTAACCCAGAGGCAACATGAGTTAACCCAGGAGCCGGCTTCGAGGTCCTTATAAATCCTGTCTAATAGAGAGCGAGAGCAGCTTAAGTCAGAGCCAATCTGATTATAGAAGACTTTGAAGAAATTTGAGCTTATATCACTTTCCTTTGCAGGCAGAAACTTAGGTGATAAAGAGATATCTTATAAAGCCTATGAATGTGTGTGTGTGTGATGTGCATATGAATGATTTATAACGAGCTTATCAATTATTTGTGTTTAATTCTTTGCTTTCAAAGTGCTTATGGTGGCTGAACACCAATGTGGTCTTGCCAATTACTTTAACCTTTCTCTCAGAAATCTTGTTTGCACTATTGATTCAGACAACCAATCCTGAGCCTGAAGTAATAAGGGTTTGGTCTATTTCTGATTGAAATCTTACGTGTTCATCAGTTTTTTTTTTCTTGGATATAACAGGACATTTGGTCCTTGGGTGCTAGCTTCTTGGGAAGTCAGCTGGAAAGAAGAATTACTTTTTGCTCGTCTAGTTATCTGCGAAGGGAAATGTGGAGGTAGTCTGTAGAGTCTCTTGTTTCTTATGTTTTAATTAAAATGTGAAAATCATGACTGAGGTAATAGTTTAAGTGGTAAAGTACTTGCTGTGCAAGCATGGGGACTTGAGTTTGATCCCCAGTGACTAAGTAAAAAGCTGGGTGTGGTGGTGTACACTTGGGCTTTGGAGGTGGAGTTGGAAGGATCCCTGGGGCTTACAGCCAATCTAGCTGAATTGGTGAGCTGGAGGTTCAGTGAGAGTTCCTGATTCAAAACATAAGACAAAAAAAAAAAAAAAAAAAACGAGTGAGCAGACACTCTATTGTCTAACTTCCATAAATGTATGCGAACATGTGCACTTACACACATGCGCATGCACACATGAATGCACACACATATAGAGACACAAACCATATGCATTTATATGGCCCTGAATGCTGCTTTGGTGTATGTCTTCATTTGGGGTAGGCTAACTCAGGGCATTTAATGTGTTGTTTCATTAACAATCTTTTTCTGGTAAGAATTCTTAATGTCTACTCCACAATGGTCAAATATGCAGGATGTTACTCCCTCCACCCCTTCTCAATCTTCTTTACTTTTTCGTATTATATGTCATTTTGCCCTTTATCTACTTCCTCAGCACCTGTATTTTTACTCCCACCTTGATTGCCTTTATAGTTTTTTAGGCTTTATTCACATTTATACCCATTATATAAGTAGACATATATATTATGAATTATGATCCACATGTGATGGCTATTCTTTATTGTCAACTTGACTACATTTAGAATTAATTCAAACCTAAATGGCTGGGCACACCTGTGAGAGTTTTTTTCTTAATGAAATCATTTGAGGTGGAAGACCCAGTTCTAATTTGGAACTTTGATATGGGAAGGCACACCTTTAATCTGGGCCATATCTTCTGCTGGCAGGCTATATAAAGGATGTGGAAGAAAGAAGCTTGCTCTCTCTCTGCCTACCTGCTCTCGATCTTACTAGCAAGTTTATTCCTTCACTGGCCTTAGAGCCTACTTCTTTGGGATTCTGGCACATATTGAAGACCAGATGAGAAATCCAGCCTTGTGGGCTGAACAAATACTGGATTCTTGGATGTTCCATTCATAGGCAGCTCTTGCTGGTTTAGCTGGACCATAGCCTGTAAGCCATTCCAATAAATTATATATATATATAAATGATAAAATGAATATATAGAATATGTTCAATGAATATATATTCATGTTCATGTATACAACAATAATATCAATGAATATATATTCACTAAGTTATGTTTCTATAAAGAACACTGGCTAATACACCTCATATGAGAGAGAACATGTGTTTTTGTTTTTTAGAGTTTGGGTCACCTTGTTTAATATTATACCTTTGAGATACATCTATTTCTTACAAACTTCAATACTTTGTTTACAGCTGAATACAGTCACTTGTGTATATATGTACCACATTTTCAATTATCCATTCATTTGTTGATGGACATCTAATTTCTTGCTGTTATGAATAGGGTAGGAATAAACATGGATATTTATCTCTATAGTAAGATACTGAGTCTTTTAGGGATGTGCCCAGGATCATATAGAAGTTCAATTTTTAGGTTTTGATAATCCTCCTGACTGATTTCCATAATGCTGTACTAGTCTGTGTTCCCACCAGGAGTGAACAAGAATTCTCTTTGCCCAAATTCTTAGCAGTTTCCAGGTTTGTTGATGATAGCCATCCTGACTGGAGTAAGGTGGCATCTCAAAACAGTTTTAATTTTCATTTCTCCAGTGGCTAAAGATGTTGAACACTTTTACAATACTCATTCCTTGTCTTATTATTTGCTTTGACATAATGTCCTCCAAGTTTACCCAGGAGTTTCTGTTTCCATAGTATTCCATTGCATATTTGTACCTGTTTGCTTTAGCTATTCTATGGACTAAAATTTCTCCCATATGTTTGTTGTTATGAGTAGAGCTGCTGTAGACATGGGGTGCAGATGCCTCTTTGAGATACTGGCTTCCCGTGGGCTGCTGGACCACAGGGTAAGTCGTTTTTAATGTTTTGAGGAAGCTCCATTCTGTTAGCTGTACTAGCTGTGCTAATTTATACCCCGTCACATGTGAGAGCTGCCTTCTTCCACATATGTGGGGTAATACTTGCAGTTAGTTGTTTTAATAATATCCATCTTCATAGGTATGAGGTGATAGCTCACTGTGGTGCTAATTTTCCTTTCTCTCATGATTACCATTTGTTATGCCTTTCTCTGTATGCTACAAATGCAACATGACCTTGCATTGCTAATGGTTGAGTCAAATTTCCCTCACTTTGGGCCAATAGGGAGGGCTGCATGTTAGAAGGTGGATGGAAAATTTTACAGCTAGTCTATTGGCAGTATGATTTTGTCCCACAAGGCCTGTATTAACCTCTTCTTTCATCTAGAACAGCCACACGGCAGTTTCTCCCCTTACAGAGAAACTGGGACCACTTTTTCTGGCTTTACCCACCTCTAACCTTTCTAATACAGGTGAAGAAACCTTTCCCTAAATCGGTGGGTGGAAATAAGAGGCAGTGTCTGCTGCCTGTGGCTGGATATGGGTAGTGCAGAGGCCACGCAGGTCCATGTCTGATTGTGAATAGGCAAGTCTTTAAAGGCTAAGAGAACTTAGTTCCTCAGAGATGCTCTGTGGGAACCAAACCTCTTCTTTCTAAATGTGACTCTGCACTGGAGTTGTGTCTTCTAGACACATCCCAGGGATAATCTTTTGCATGCTCTGTGATTGGATCCATAAGGCCAGAACAGAGAAATTAACTAGGTGTAATAAATAATATACAATCTGGTGAATATTTAGGGTCTAGTAATGATGATAAATCAGGGTTGAAATGTTCCTTGAGGAGACTGTGAGATTCTGAGAAATGAGGTCAGGAAGATTGATTAGAACCTATTCCCTCTCAGAAAGCTAGCTGTGGAAAATACGTGGAGGTATTGCTGGGCTAATGGGGAAGGCGAATGTAATCTACCTTGGTCTCTGAAGATGGAATGGGTGTAATCAACAAATGCCAATGCTCTTGGGGGCAAGTGAGTAGAGAGTAAAGGACTCCCCAAAGCACATGGGGGCACTTTGGAATGCTGTGCTACAGGCTTGACATGGCCATTGCCTTCTTGAACTCCCAGTAGGTGTGATTATAGGAAGGAGACCTGCACAAGACTGGATCCATTAATGTTCCATCATGGAAAGGCTCTTAAGGCCACACCCATCTGCAAGGACATGTAGGCAGAGAGGAGTGACTTATGAAGCCCCTCCCCTCCCTGAGAATACGTATTAGTTAATAGTTTCTAGGGGAGAAATACTTTCTTCAATGGTGTAGTTGGCTGTAGCTTGTCTAGACTCCTATAGATGACCCCTCTTTCCTGCTCCTGTAACTAACCCCTCCTCCATGTCCTCACCCACATTCCTGTATGCAAACTCTTACTCATGTTCCTGTGAGAAACCTAGGCCATGCTCCTGTGAGCAACACCTCACCATGCTCCTGTGAGCAACCCCTCACCCATGCTCTAGTGAACAACCCCTCATCCATGCTCCTGTGAACAACCCCTTACCATGCTCCTGTGAACAACCCCTCACCCATGCTCCTGTGAACAACCCCTCACCCATGCTCCTGTGAGCAACCCCTCACCCATGCTCCTGTGAGGAACCTAGTTAAATTCACTAGCCTTCCAAGCTAGGCTTGGGTAGAGTCATTCCTTTGGTTTGCCTTTGGTGCTCAATCAGGAGTGAATATATGCTTGATCCTCTTCCCCAGAAGAGCTCAAACAGCACAGGGTTGTTCAGTTGATCCCTGATAACAAAGAAAGAACACATGGGGGGGGTCTGTCTCCCTTTTATTTCCTGAAGATTTTTATTCATAAATTAATTTGTTTATTTATTCATTTATGCACCTAGTTTTTTAAAAAACTTATTATAATGTGTGGATGTTTTGCATGCAATCATGCCTATGCATCACATACATAGCTTTCTCCATGGGAGCCAGAATGGGGTATCAGAGCCCCCGGAACTGAGGTTACAGATAGTTGCAAACTTTCATGAGGGTGCTGGGAATGTATGTGTCTAGTTTTAAGGACTAGCTTCTACTGAAGAAATAAACGTTTTATTTCTTAAAAGCCTGTGCCACAAGAATCATCTTCAGATCTTGGTGTGAAGATTCCTACCTCACATTTGGTACAGAAGCTGTACTGGGTGGGTGGATTCCATTAAAAGCTTTAGTGAAAAATCATCCTCTTCCCGCACATCAGCCCAGCTGACTGGTGAACTTTGCAGAATTGTAAAATATCAAGCCTTTTGGAAGCTTTCTGCAATGAGAGTAGCTTTAATCCTTCAATATTAAAAAGAAAAATAAGAAAAAAACCTGCAGACAAGCCATGAATGTGTGTGAAGAGAAGAAGCATAAAGGCATTGTACACAGGGGTTGGTAGACCAGGCCACATTTGTGATGGGTAGGAAGAAAGGCTATGGACTCCGTGAGGACAGAACCCACAATTAACTGTGGGGCCACGGAACAGTTACATGATTCCTCTGAGCCCACTTCTGCCTGAGTAAATTGAAAAGAATAAAATCTGCATGGTGAGGGAATAAAGGAGCTGTATGTCCCTGCATAACCCTGAGTGTGGCATGTGGCTCCCTTCTCCCTGCCTTCTGTCTCCATGAACATGGCTGTGAGGGTTAATTTTATGACCTAAATTGGCTGGGCCATAAGATTCCTGAACACTTGTTCAAACATGATTGTGGGTGTTGGTGAGGATGTCTTTGGATGAGACTAACATTTTAATCCACAGATTCAGTTCAGCAGATGGCCCTCCCCAGTGTGGTGGACTTCATCCAATCAGTTGACAACCTGAAAAAAAAAACAAAAACAAAAACAAAGTAAGTTTGCTCTCAGAGCAAAAAATTCTTCCTGTCTTACAGCTTTCAGACTGGAGCCTGAGTCCTTTTCCAGCACTTGGGTTAGAGCAACGAGTCCGCCCTAGGTCTCTAGTGCTGACTTTAGAGCTGGAGCCACACTGTTGTTGTTCCTACTTTTTATGCTTGTAGACTGTGACTCGAAGAAAACCATTAACTGTTTGGTCTGAAGCTTGCTGACTTACCCTGGAGAAATTGGGGTGTACCAGTCTCCATAAATTTGCCAGCCAATTCCTTATAAACCTCATTCTATAGGTAAGAGTACAAACATATGCATCCTGTTGGTTTTGTTTATTAGGATTGTATTATTTATTTGTGTGTGTTTGTATGTGTCTCTCTGTGTATGTGTTGTACCATGGCGTGTATGTGGAGGTCAGAAGACAAGTTGTGGGGGTTGGATTTCTCCTTCCACTGTGTGGATTCCGGGACTGAACTTGGATCATCAGGTTTTGGCAGCAAGTGCCTCTGGCTGTTGAGGGCCAGTCGTCTCACCAACCTTTTCAAAGAACTCTTCTAATACAATGAGTACCTTGAGCATAATAAGCACTTAAGTGGGCTGGTGATGTAGTTCATTTGTTAGAGCGCTTGCCTAGCATGTATGAAGCCCTGGGTTTGATCTTCAGTGCCACATAAACTGGGCATGTTGTTCCATGTCTGTAATCCCCGCACTGACTCAGGAGTTAGAGACAGGAGGATCAGAAGTTCAAGGTCATCCATGACTACATAGTGAGTTGAAACACACATTGTAAAACCCTGATGAGTGGTCTACCTCCATGCAGTTCTCTTTTGGAGCCCAGGTTCTCTCCTGGGAGACTAGCTGAGTCTTACACTGTGGGGAAAGTGTGTTGAGAGACAGACACTCCGCTGCTCTTCTCTTGCTGATTTGCACAAGCACAGGTACAGCCTGCCAGTCAGAGCAGGGTTCGTGCACAATGCCTTTCCTTCCTTCTGCCTCAGGTGTGAATTTAACTGTGGTCCACATTTAAGACTTGAAGCAGGAGAAGCTGTTGTTCACGTTTAACTGGGAAGGTTGAACAAGAACGACGATTCTGTGTAAATAATTTGACTATACAGCGCGTCCTTGCGCTCAGTGGTTAGACTTGCTAAGCATTGTGAGGCAGGCTGGTAATGGCTTTCCTAATTTACTCAAGAATAAATAATGCAGGAAGCTCATCAGATAGATCCGAATTAGATCCTCAAAGCCAGGGGATTGGTGATGGAGCAGGGAAATATTGCCTGAAAACGGTTTTTCTGCTGGAGAAATTTAAAGTTAGAAAAAAAAATACATGTTAAAATCACATCAGAAATCTATCTTCTGCCAGAAAAGGAAACTGAGAGTTAAAGGAAACTTCACTCCCAGACTTGGTTCTATTAATCAGCTTACATACTCAGCAGTCTGTTTAAAGATTGGCCTATTAAAGCTGTTGCACATTAATGAGAGCCTTCCCCAATGGGCCTCACTGTTGTGTGCCTGCATGCCTGCGCTGTGTGACAGGAAGTGGCTTACCATAAGAAGGAGACTCCTAGGTGAACAGTGGTGGGTCACTGTAGGAGTTTCTAAAAATATGCATGCTGTCTTCAGTCGGCTGCAAATTGTGGCGGATTGAAGGCATCAGGGGTATCTGTGGCAGGTAAATACTCAGTAATGATCCTGCTGTCCCTGAGCAGGTAGACTCTGCACCTAACACTGGCTCCTACCTAAATCACCACACCACGGTAAAGCATGCTTTCCTATGAACATCTCGGTGCAGCTACATTGGTTAGTGTAGCTCAGACATCAGACCAGTCCAGTCCCAGCAGCCATTCTCTTTGTATCCCCAACCCCCTTTCTCATCTCTACTTTCTTTCTCTCTTCTTCCCCCACTCCCTGGCTGGTTTCTACTTGAAAATATATATTTGGTAAACTTCTAGGTTCTAGAGAGACACTAGTTAACACTACAGAGAAAGTACCTGCTCTTGTGTTATGGTACTTCTCTCTCTCTCTCTCTCTCTCTCTCTCTCTCTCTCTCTCTCTCTCTCTCTCTCTCTCTCTCTCTCTCTCCCTCTCCCTCTCCCTCTGTCTCTCTCTGTCTCTCTGTCTATCTCCCTCTCCCTCTGTCTCTCCCTCTGTCTCTTTCTCTATCTTCCTCCTCCCCCTCTCTCTCAGAAAGCAGATACTAAAAACACTCAAATATATATTATTTATATACATGTAACTATAAATGTACATAGTGGGTATCTTTTTGCCATTTATTAAAATGTTGTTTCCATAATCAATCAGATACTAGAAAACTAACTAGAGGCACTCGAGACTACAAGGATTTTTCCAGAAGTTCCTCACCAGCTCAAAGAAAGTGAAATGGATTACAAAGTATCTGCTGTTGCATCTCCAAATACAAGGCTCTGGGCAAATTCTACAGAGCAGAGCCAAATAATAGCCCAGGTGGGCAAATGAGAGTTGTCTTTGAAATTCTAAAATACTCCTGAAGGATTAAAGGAGTTTCTGAGGACAAGTAAGGGCAGATCATTCAAGTCAAAAAGACTTCCAGGCTGTGGTTCATGACAGATGGTACTAGAGGCCACTGGAGTTTCAGCTTCAGTGTGGTTGGGCCAGTGGATTTTCAGGTGTGGTTTGGGATAGGACTCACCATTCTACATGTCCCTGGTGTGTTAGTTACCTGTTGCTGTGGAAATATGAGTCATCAGGTATGTTAGTTTCCTGTTGCTGCATGACAAATTTCCCAATGTTACTATTTTTAGACAACGTGTATCTATTTGCTGACTCACTGTTTCTGTGGATTAGTAGCTTGGGCTATTAATAAGATCATTTGGATTCTTAACTGGACTTTTCCTGAAGCTATGAGCAACACATTGCCTAGCTTATATTCTCAGCTGGGCATTTGCTTGTGGAAGGATCCTACTTTCAAGTTCTCTTGGTTGGTGACAGAATTCACTTCATTATGGCAGTTTGGATGAGGTCTTTCTGGTTGGAGACTAGATACCACCTCCAGCTACTAGCTCCTGCTTTCAATTCCTGAAGGCTGCTATTAGTTCCTAGAGGCCACCTTTGGTTCCTAGATATTACCTTTGTTTTATGAACATTATCTTTGGTTCCTGGAGACCACTGTAATTTCTGGAGATCACCTCAGTTTCTAGAGGCCATCTTTAGTTCTCAGGCACTATCTACCAAATTGACCAAGGATTCCTATAAGCTGCCTGTTGTTTTTGCATGCTACCCTTGTTTCCAAGAGGCCATCTTCAGTTTATGGAGGCCACCTTCGGTTCCTGGAGGCCATCCCTTGCGGTTCTTGTCACATGAGATTTCCCAACATGGCTGAAAGGACCAAGCAGATGCCATAACAGGCTGCTCAGTCTTCTCTCAGAGATCAGGCCTCAATTTCAGTTTCCTGAGACTGAGCAAGCAGTTTCTGGGAGGGCTGTGAACAAAGACATAGTCCTTGCAGTAGCTCCCTTTCTGCACGTACTCTGACTGCTCAAAGTTCACCAACTTAGAGTTATGTGCATGTGTCAAGGACAGAGCCTGGACCACTGAGCCAGCCCCCACAGTCAGTACGTGCTTGGCCAGCCAGCCCCCATGGCGGCTCAAGGACAAAGCCTGGGACTTGTGCTGGACTGCCCCCAAAGTGGTAATTGTAACCCCCAACCAGTAAATTCAAAGGTTACATACCCTCACCCAATTAAAAGAGAACAGAGATAAAAATAAACCAATCCGAGTTGCACCCATGCAAAATCCCCCCAACCCCCCTGAAAGGCTTAAAAAGCTAGCCTCACAAAGAAAGAGCAACTCCTCCCTGCCTCACTGGATTGGGTGTAGGAACGAGTTCCCTGTCTAGACTTGTATCTACAGAATAAACCTTGCTGTTGCATTCTGGACATCCAAGGTCTTCAGTGGTCTCTTTGGGGTCATGATCTGGGCATAACAATGGCCTCTTACTGTTTCAGGTCATAACGTAGAGTCTGTAGACTGAGAGTCGTCTACCATCTCAGTTTGAGTCTTCTGTGATACAACCTGTTCAGAGCAAGGGGAGTTCATCTCCTTTGCTAAATCATAGAAGTTACAAACAAGTCAGAGGTCCCATTAACATCTGAGGAAAGGAAAAGTGTGAGTACTAGGAAGGAGATTCAGGGAGCCACCTCTGAGTTTGTGCCATTCATGATTTGCTTTTTATAAACAAATGCAGCTTACTAGGATTGTCCTGGACTTACTGGAATCTCTGACACGGAGCTGAAAAATCTACTGTGAACCCCCAGGCACTTCCTCTACACTTATGGTTGGAGAAACTTCGGGAAAAGACAGACCTGAGTTATGTGGTGGTTTGAACAAGAATGGCCCCCATAGGCTCATAGATTCAAATTCCAGGTCACCAGGGAGTAGCACTATTTGAAAGGATTAGGAGGTGTGGCCTTGTTGGAGGAAGTATGTCAATGAGGGTGGGCTTTGAAGTTTCAGAAGCCCATGCTAAGCTCAGAGTCTCCCTCTTCTTGCTGCCTGCAGATTCATATGTAACACTCTGGGTTACCATGACGGCTTGCATGCCGCCATGCTCCCCGCCATGATAATAATGGACTAAACCTCTAAAACCTAATTAAATGCTTTCTTTTATAGGAGTTGCTGTGCTCATGGTGTCTCTTCACAGCAATAGAACACTGACTAAGACGACTTAGCTTGAAGTTCCTCTGAGCATGGTGGATGTGCCTTGCTGTCTTTTCTGCCAGTTTTGCTGAGGGTCTCCCAGACCAGTCCTGGTGCTCACCATTGACCATATGGTGACAAGCCTGTGAATCCCAGGACTTGGCAGCTAGTCCTGCAGTGAAGGGCTAGAAGTGCTGTTACCATGACAGCTCATCTGTACAGAGTGAGCCTGGTGCCCAGTGGACATCTAAAGTTGGAGCCTGCTCCAGAATATGGCCTCTGAACTCCATATTCAAGAATGTTTAAAAACATGGGAGCATATGTTTATAGCAGATTCCCTCATTGTCACTTAAAACTGGAAACTAGTCAAATGTCCTTTCTAGTAAAGAGTGAGACTATGGTGCATCCATGTAGGACTACACTATTCAGCAAGAACCAGAAGCAAAGCACAGGTATATGCAGCAGCTCAGACAACTGGCTAAGTAGTTAAGCTGAGCAAAACCCAATCCCAGCTGTGAAGATGACCGGTGGGAAAGGTGTTTGCTCTGCAAGCATGAGGACCCGAGTTCAATACCCAGGAACCATGTAAAAATGGTGCATGCTTTTAATCCACATGCTCACATACCTAGCTCCCTCCTCGCACAAAGAAAAGCTGAATGAATGTGGCTCGCCCTGTTACTGTCCAGCTCCTCTTGAGTCCAGGCACACACCAGGATTCTTCAAGGAAAGTATGATGTGACTTGTGGAGATTTATTTCTCAAGTATGGAACCAGTGTCAAGATGGTATCTTTTCTGATTTGCATTTCATGAGTAAGTTATGGTTGAGCAACTCGCAAAGAAAGTTAAGAGGAATATATGGCCAGAGGCTTAAAGAAGAGACTCTCCTAGGCATTGAGGCTGGGCAAGTTGCCCTCTATGGTTATTTTTTTTTATTCATTTGGGGGAGTTCTATTAAGAACTTTGAAGTAAAGGATTGAGGCAAAAGCTCTCATTTAATATTAGGGCACCCCTATTTTCCACAGACCCATCACCTCTTACTCCCTTTCTTCGTTGTCTTTCCAGGGGACCAAATCATATGAGATGTTTTACAAATTCTCCCTGATTGATAGCTTGAGGCTGGACTCTGTCTTCTCAATGTCTCTATGAGACCATCTCAGCATGCAAAAATTGCTTTATTCCTTCAAAATTCTGCAAGTCTGTCTTCACAGATTCTTGGATAAAATGCTTTCAAGTGAGTGAGGAGTATCAGCAGAAATATCAAGTACCTCATTGTCTGCAGAGGAAGCAGGATCAGGTTTGGGCTTTCAAGGGTACATGCTCTGAATATCAGCTTAAGTCACTGGTTCAATTATCCCAGTATCTTGTCAAAAGGTTGTGTGGTTTGGGATTGCATGTAAGAGTAATTCTCTAGCCAATAGTTTTATATGACTAGAATAAAGATCAAGGGGCTGGGGCAATGATCTCTAGGGAAAGTGCTTGCTATGTGTGGTGGTTTGAATGGGAATGGTCCCCATAGGCTGGTATGTTTGAATGCTTGGTCCCAGTTGGTAAAATTGTTTGGGAAGGATTAGGAAGTGTGGCCTTGTTGGAGGAAGTAAGGCACAGGGGTGGCTTTTGAGGTTTCAAACCCCTCCCAGTTAGCTCTCACTCTGCCTCATGTTTGTAGATTAGATGTATACCCTCAGCTACTGCTCCAGCACCATATCTGCCTGTCTGCTGCCATACTCCCTGCTATGATGGTCACGGACCTGTCCTCTGAAACTTTAAGCTTCTAACAAACTCTTTTAGAAGAGGCTTTGGTCATGGTGTCTTATCACAGCAATAAAAAAAGTAACTAAGACAGAAATTAGGACCAGGGAGCTGGCTATTGCTATGATAGGCCTGACCATACTTTTTTTTTTTTTTTTTTT
>CABHPH010090844.1:0-27694 GCA_902168325.1 Peromyscus nudipes
AAAAAAAAAAAAAGATTGACAAGATCTTCTATTTTTGTTTCCCTTGATAATGGAGATGATTACATCTACGTGATGTGGACCTCATCCACCTCTGCCCCAGCAGTCTCTGTGACCACTGAAGACTTGTGAATATGGATCTAAAACTTGTATGAGAGTTCTGCTTTCAAAGAACATTGGCTTATGATTCAAAATAAAATATTTTTTGGTGATAAGACAGGGTCAATATATCCCATAGCCCAATTATAAGTTGTTCCACAATGAGATGAGATAAGTTCCTGCGGAAGTTGCTGCAGGGGGTGTGTGTGTGCGCGAGAGGGGGACGGCACTCCTAGGGACAAGGGTTTCATCTGGATCATGGAAACAAGGCCAGGCCTGCATTGGCGCCTGGGAAGAAGGCCATGACCTACAGAGGGACCAACCAGACATCTGCAGACATGATCCAATGACTGAACACATTCTAGCGCACACACACACACACACACACACACACACACACACACACAAAACTTTTCTAGGGCTGGGGAGATGGCTCAGCTACTAAGTGCTTGGATGGCTAAAATCTCTACAGCCGAGTTGTTTCTGTCTCTCCAATCCCTTAATCTACTTTAAAGCTTTTCTTTTTCTTCTGTTGCTTCCACATCCCAGAAGGCAATGCAAGATTTAGAACCCTGGGTAATTAATGTAAAAAAAGATTATAAACTTAAGAACTCAACCCTTCTTCTAATAGTCATGATCCTCTTAGAGAACGAGGTAAAATCTGTAAAGGACAGAGCTGACTCTTGGGAAATGTTATTGTCCATGTGGCATCTTCCATGTGATGTTCTAGCTAAAGGGTAATACAAGAAAAGGAAATCAGAAAGAACTGTTGTCCAAAGCAGCTGCTGTTTTCTCTTGGGATCCCAGGTCATCACTCTATACATCATAAAGAAATCGAGGAGGGGAACTTCCAAGTGCTGTCTCTGTGTGATATTGTTCTTTGATCATTGGTTTATATCATTACAGATGGGTGCCTTGTTATATTTTGGGGAAACTTGTTAAGCTTTTACTCAACAATGAGGCTAGTAACCTATGGAAAAACAAGCTCATTTCAAACCAATCAGTTTGGATCAGCTTAAAGAACAACAAAACAGGAAGAAAATATAAATTTGAGACAAGGAGAGCTTCATAGCACCTTAACTGCTTTCTTACAAAACTTTACTTTCTATATTATTGCTGCTGTTGCTGTTGTTGTAGGTGGGTTTTTTGATTCCTGTTTTGTGTTTAGAGTAGAAAATAGCAGGTATTTGAGATTGTGTCAACACTTGTCAATAGCTACAGGGTTTAAGGTGAGAGGGATGAGGAATGCAGTGTGTCTCTGGCACACAGCTTGTGTGCGAACTTAGGAAAGCAATGCCCACTCTCAGGATATTTCTTTCATTATCTATAACTACATCTAGTCTGTTGTCTTTGAATAGAATTACAAATAATTTTGTAACTACTGTACAACAAAAAGCATAATGAAATCTTCATAGTTTACCATTCTGACAACTTTTACACTTTTTTTTTTCAAGTTGCAAGTTCAAAAGGAGAGTCATAATTTCTAATGTAGGTTGTATGGGCTTTTGTCTGTATGATAGGACTTTCTCTTGAATGATTGATGGAAAGATTGCAGTCTTTGGTATTTAGCAGCCTACTGGACACTCACAACTAGGCTGTTCTTGTGTTAAACATAAGTACCTTCATAAGAATCAATGTCAAGCAAAGCATGGATGCTTCCAAACCATAAAAATAATCGAATCACCTTATGTTCTGCCCAATATGAAAGACTACTGATTCTTCACCAGTCACAAATATAACCATGCTTAGTTCATGATACTTTGTAGATGAGACTTATTAGGGCAACCTGTCATCAAATCACTGCTGCTTCTTGACTGCATTCAAACTGAATAAACGTGCTTCCTTAAGAGCCCCCAAATTCATGAATAGAAACTTTGATATGGAATCAGTTCTTACAGAAAGAAATCACAAGCTCAGCCTGATTGTTTCTGCTTACTAGGATACTTCTATTTGTGAATGAGCCTAATATCCAATTTTTTTGTGTGTGTGTGTTTGCTCTTGAAGATGTCTAGCTCTACTGAGGTATAGCTTGGTATGATTATTTTGTACCATGTTCTTCTGGGTTAAGCTTTTCTTTCTGTATTTTGTTTATTGGCTTTGGCTTTGGCAGGTGCCGAGTGTCAAACCTGGGACTTTACTAGCTCTGGGGAGTGCTCTGCCAGTAAGTGAAGCCCTCACCCCCAAGTTTTTCCTCAACTTGTAGATTTAATTTTGTCACTTATTCCAGAAGAATTTTGTTGTTGTTGTTGTTGTTCTTGATGTTGTTATACTGTTAAATGTTTTCCTTGGGTTTGTATGCTGTTTTATTCTTCAGAACTTCCATTCAGAAACCCCGAAGTATATTCTTGGTCTGGTTCTTGAACCTCTCTCAGATCACAGACCAGTTTTTTGTGTGCCCCACCAATAGCCTTGTTAGGCAGTCACGCCTTGCTTTTCTTAGAGCAGCATCCTTGAATAAGGCTTTTGGGAGAGTGACACTTGCTGGAACTCTGTTTTACCTGTTTAAGAAAGCATATGTTAACCCTTTGATGTCCTTTATCTCCATCCCAACTTCATAATGTTTGGCCAATATCTTACTATAAGATTCAAGGTTGTTACATCGTCTTTGCTATTTCTTCTGTTGTTGCTGTTATTTTGAATAATTTTGAAATAAAGAAGCTTCAGTTTAGCTAGACATATCATAGTTTTGTTTGACAGTTTTCTATGTAGTCCTGGCACAGTGATAATGTGGTTGAATATAATGGTGTCCTCTATGGCCACTGTTTGATGCTTCTAAATGACATGGCAGTCCTGTGATTGATAGAGTAAACTCAGTTTCATGGAATGACATAGTCTATGGAATGAGATTGGTTCAGGTGTGGCAATAAGACATTTAAAAAGCCTCTGGATGGTAGTTTCTCCATCTCAAGAGGGAACTCTTTAAAAAAAAACAGGTTTTTTTGTTGTTGTTTTTTGTGGATATGTAGTTCAGAAGTACTGTAGTTGTTCAATCCCATCTTAATGAGAAGGCTAACATCCTACATATTCAGAGACTAGAATCTGTCTTAGTTACTTTTCAATTGCTCTGACAAAACACCATGACCAAGGTAACTTAGAAAGCATTAAATTGGAGTTCTTGGTTCCAGAGAGTTAGAGTCCAGGGCCATCATGGGAGTAAGTATGGCAGCAGGCAGGCAGGCATGGCTCTGGAGTAGTAGCTGAGAACTCACGTCCTGAGATCCATGAGACAGAGTGAGAGACACTAGAAATGGCTTGAATCTTTGAAACCTTAAAGCTCAACTCCAAGTGACATACCTCCCCAACAAGACCATACCTCATAATCCTTCCTAAACAGTTCCACTACCTGGGGACCAAGTATTCAAATATATGAGCCAATGGGGACCATTCTCATTCAAACTACCACAGGCATCAATGACTAAGAAAGTGGATGCTCTTGTCTATGCTAATAATAAAACTGGACTTTCAGTTATTTTAGCCAATGCCAGCACACTTTCTTAGTGGTTTAAATATGTTAAGTTCTCTGATATGTCTAGAAAATCATTCTAGTTAAAATTTATTTCAGTGTGTTTCTTAGCTGGGAATGGTGGCACACACTTTTAATCCCAGCATTTGGGAGGAAGAGGCAAGCAGATCTCTGTGAGTTCAAGGCCAGCCTGCTCTACAAAGTGAGTTCCAGGACAGCCAAGGCTGTTGCACAGAGAAATCCTGCCTCAAAAAAAAAAATCAACATGTTTCTTGTTTTGCCCCAATGAGGCATGTGTTGAGGCATGTACTGACATTCTACCTCAGTAAGTTCATTTAGAAAATATGACAAGGCAGTTAGAATAACCAAGACAATAGGAAACAAAGGTCAAGTGTGTTAGTAACTTTTCTATTGCTGTGATGAAACACCAGTACCAAGGTTTCTTATAGAAGAACGTGTTTATGGGGGGTTACAATTTCAGAGGGTTGAGATCTATAATGGTGGGTGCAGCATCACAGAAGCTTCCTCTAGCAGCAGACAGAACACATACAGAAACCCAGAGCCAGACAATATGCAGAGAGTGAGAGACCTTGGAACACTCAGCCCTAAGAAGGATGTCTTCATCAAATCCCTCACCTCAGGGCTCAGGGAACCTGGTGGAAGAGGAGGTAGAAAGACTGTAAGAGCTAGAGGGGGTAGAGAACACCAACAAAACAAGGCCCTCCAATCATCAGGACTTAGACATATATGAGCTCACAAAGACTGGGGCAGCCTGTATGGGTCTGCACCAGATGGGGTTCTAGAGCTGAAAGGAGAAGCAGATGTGTGTACCCATCCCTAACTGAGAAGCTATGTCCAATTGATAACCACTCACAAATGAAAATTTAGTTTACTTGGAAGGAGTCTCAATGGGAAAATAAACTATTCTTAAGGGGAGGCCATATGCCCAGCAATAGATGGCCAATAGAAAACAAATTCATTGGCATCTTTGGGGGTCCCTTGTCTCATAATGGTGTGTCAGGGTTTTTGTCTGCTTGTTTTATGTTTTATCTTTCATTTTTTAATTTGTAGTGTGTGTGTGTGTGTGTGTGTGTGTGTGTGTGTGTATCCCCTATGGGTCCTTTGTATATATATTAAAGATTTCAAGTTTTATGTTTTTGTGGGATTTTTGAGTGGGTAAATGAGCAGGTCTCTGCATCTATATCTGTTTCTTGTGCCTTTTCTTGGGCTCTTTTCCTTCTGTTTGCTTTGTCCTATTCCTATGTGTTTGGTTTTGTCTTATTATTATTATTCCTTAGCAGCCTGTTTGTTTTCTAGTGAGAGACAGAAAGGGGGTGGATCTGGGTGGGTGGGGAGGTGAGGAAGAATTGGGAGTAGTGGGAGGGGAAACCTTAATCAGAGTATATTATATGAGAAAAATTCATTTTCAATAAAAGAAAAAACTGTGAGCCGTATGGAAATGCAGAAGTTTCATAGCTCAGCTGTCAAATTAAACCAAGACACTGGCTCTGGGTGCTAAAGCCCGGAGGCAATGGTGCACACCTTTAATCCCAGCACTCGGGAGGCAGGGCCAGGTGGATCTCTGTGAGTTCGAGGCCAGCCTGGTCTACAGAGTGAGTTCCAGGAAAGGCTCCAAAGCTACACAGAGAAACCCTGTCTCAAAAAACCAAAAACAAAACAAAAAAAAAGTCTTGAGAAGTTACCACTCCCAAAGACATTTGTCTTATTTATAAATTTTGTTGGTGCTTATAATTTTACAGTTCCAAGTGTATGGTTTGCAAACCTGTAACTGTTTAAATAATTCAATAAATGTCATTTTAGTATTGAAAAAAATAAATAATAAAATAAAAATGTAAAGAGTTCCCAAACTCTTTCACAGTCTTGATGCTTTTTAAAAGTCCTAAGTCCAATGCCTCTTCTGAGACCCATGACAATTTCTTAAATGTAATCCCTTGTGAAACTAAAAAAGCATATTACATTTTTCCAACATGCAAAGGCACAGAATATACATTTCCATTCCAGATAAGAAGATGGAAGCATAATGAGGAAACACTGGACCAAAGGAACCCAGCAAGGCAAACTCCAAATCCTGTGGCTCTGTGTCTGATGTCAAAGGGCTTAGATGGCTCTGCCGTCTAGCTTGGCTGCCTGGAAGACATACATCACTTAGGTTAGCTCCGTGTGCAGCTCTCCTTAGCAGATCTCATGATTCTGGCACCTCAAACATCTTAGAGTCTCCAGTACAACTCAAGCTTCCCTTTCCCAGCTTCTTGCTATAGCCTTTCATGGTTTCTTGCCATCTCAGGCCTTCGTGCCAAGGACTGCCTATTCCACATTTCCTGGCCTCAGTGGCTTACCATAAATATGGAGGAAGATTTCACGGCCCCTTTTTTTCATGTATTCATCATTATTCTAAACTAGTACTTTGTGGACAATACTGTCACATGCTGCAGCCAACTTGGGAGAGACCTTTGGCCCCTTGAATGACACGTGCAGAAGCTTTAGTTTGTTGTCATGTCTAGGAGCAGAAGACTCCTAGGACATTTTGTCTTCACAAGCTGGAAGTTTAGCTGCCTGTGGTCTTTGCAGAGGGCACCATTGCCTTTATTCCGGAGCAGCTTCGGCCCCTCCTTGGAGGCCTTAATCTTCTTAGCAATCTCTTCCAGCACAGTCACTGGGTGTTACTAAGCTTTCCAGTGTCCTTTTCCCCTCCAAACTGCACACTTTGTACTTCTTTCTGCTCCACTTGCTTTGCTTTTTGATTTTCCATTGTAGACCTGCAGCACAGTGATTACTATTAACCGTGCAAGACTCAGGATTGGGTGTTTTGAAATCTCCTTTACAAAAAATGCATTCTATTACTTTAAAATTTATCCCCAGACACATTCTTAGGACATGGGAAGAAAGTGGCTATTTACTCAAATACTACAAGAATAGTCCCCATCCTAGTTGCTAATATTTTCCTTTCTGAAACCTCTTGAGCTGGGCCCCCCTGGTCCATGTTGCTCTCAACACTGTGTTCCAAGCTCTTAGGACAGCCCATTAAGCTCTGCTAACAATGTTCGCTGTTTTTCTAGTCCGAAGTCCAGATGTCTTCCAAATTTCTCAAAACAAAACGAACAAACAAACCACATTGTTGACTCTTCACAACACTATCCTACTTCCTGCTATTAACTTCTGTATTAATTGCTTATCTACTGCTGTGATAAAACACTGTAAACTAGACAACTTATAGAAGAAAAAGTTTATTTTTGGCTTATGGTTCTAGGGGATTGGGTCCATAACAGCAGGAACAGCAGGCAGCAGACATGGCAGCTGCGAGTTTACATCTCCAACCACAAGCACCAAGTAGAGGGTGCACTAGACAAGGTACACAGCTTTTAAAAGCAATATAGTTCTTAGAGCAAGGCCACACCTTCTAAGCCTACCCAAATTGGGGACCAAATATTTAGATGCCTGAGAATATGGAGTACATCTCATTCAAACCACAGCAATAAACTTATGGCAGATGATTTGGACTGTGGCATAGTCACCAAAATGTCCAAGAATTCTGTTCTCCTTATCAATGTGACAACTACAAAACCATCATAGATTCAGAGCCTAATTCACTTTATCTCTGTGGTTTTTAGTAAGAACCAATTATTCTAAACTAAGTAATAATCCCAGAAATAAGGTTTTCAGACTAAGTGCAAACTAAATGCTGAACAAAGTTCTGGTTTTCCTTCTGGAAATGATCAATGGAAGTAATGTGTGGGAGGTGAGGTGATTGAAGAATGATATGATGGAGAACACACAGTCAGAGGGGAACTTTCAGACTCTTCTATGCTCATTCCAAAACATTCCCTTCTGTTATATTTAGCAGTTCACTGAGAGGTTTTTTTTTTTTGTCTTAAGTAAAATGATAAAATAAGTAATAGTGCTGAGTTCTTCCTGAAAACCTTTACAGTTTTTGAGCCAACAGTTTCATTGTTATATTTAATTGTTGATTCTTTTGTTCAATCCCACCTACTAAGCGTCATTTGCTTAGGATTCTGTTCTACACTAGGTAATAAAGAGGACTGGTAGATAAATAAAGAGACTTCCCATCTTTGAGGCCCTCCTAGCCTCTGCCAACAAGGACATATACAAAAATAACCTCTTAAGAAGTGGTAATGAACAATAATGGAACTAAACCTGCTTTGGATTAAATCTTAAATGTTCCCCCACCAGGCTCACATTCTGAATGCTTCTTTTCCATATGATTGCACTGTTTTAGTCAGTAGTGGCTCCTTTAAGAGGTGGTACCTTGTTGAAAGTAGTTCAGTAGGGTTGGGCCTTTGAAGACCCAAAGGTGAAGCATGTATCCTACAGACAGGAAAGTTAAGCTAACAATGTTAATGATAATCTGTGCTCCATTAACCATATTTGTAAGAAGAATGTCTTAGGTATCATGTTTTAATTTTCAATGATGATGGATCGTGAAGAATATATTTGAAGAAAAAAGACCCGCTCCTCTGTCCAAGTGTACAAAGTACTATACAAAGACATGCATGTTTATATTTAGCAAGTAGAAGTAGCAGTGACTTGAATTTGACTTATAGTAATGGGACTATGTAATACACTGGATTTTCCTAGTGTAAAACTATTCTCCACCTTTGAATGAATTTAGAGAACACATGTATTGATTTAGGTTTAGTGTTCTTTATTAAATATTCTAGTTCTACAACTATTAATTCTGTTTCAAAAAGTGCCTGACATATTCAGGAATTTTTCAGAATATGTAGTTCCTATTTATGTGTATGTGATTTGGAATTCTCTTTGACAGTCTGGAATGTTGTCAAAATATTCTCATGAACACAAGTGACTGTAAGGAAAGAATTTACAGGAATAGGATTATTATATGTCTATTTTCTGGATTATTTTTATCTTAAAAACTTGCATAGCTTTCCCTCCAAGGGTATGGACATAAAGCAGTAGTGTTATGGAAAGGTATTATCATATCTCATGGTAACATTTTATAAATGGTACCTGACATTTGGAGCAATTGATATATCAATAAGTGGTTTGGGAGAATTTCACTCAGGAAAAGTAGAGCTGTCATTCAAAGTCACAAAATCAAACCTTACATAAGTTCATGCTGATAAAGAACTTTCAATCCTAACCCAAGGTTTTCATAAGAAAAATGAAATCTCACAGAAAGAATGTCAAGTAAAACCCCAGGCTAGCCCTTGGTGCTGACCTTGTCTTCCTCCTGGCTGAGCTCAGTCTTGTACCATTTCTCAAGTCTGTGACATTAGGCACATAGATAAGGGAGAATTTGGGAGGGGATAGTTACTCAATTTGATCACATATTTTCTAATCTTTTATTCTAGATGGTTTTTAAAGTTCTTAATAATTCTGAGTATATCCAAATAATGTGTCAGACACAGCTCTGTGTCCACATTGTTAATAAATCTCAAGGGGTCATTGACAAAGATAGTCTAGTAGTAACGAATGTTCACACAACTTTCTGAGTGTTCTCTAACTTCCTATTTCTGACCCCCAATTTTTCAAGAAGCCTATCTCGGGGAAAACAATGTCACCTTCAGCACCTTGAGATAGACTGTATCCCAGAATACCTATCACACTTTTGAATAGATGGAATTGACTGCCTGTGACCCTGGAACCTAATTCTATTTAGACATCTTACCTCTTTTCCATTTCTCAACAAATTTTGATGTAGAGACCGAAGACAATTGGAAGTTTATCTGAAAGACTGTGAGATATAAAGCAAAGGTCACATCTATTCCTGCAACCAGGCTTAGACTGAACACAGTAACTCTTTCATCTTCTGCTTGGCCTGGGAAGATTTGCAGAGAAGAGTTTGAATTTGAGCTAAGATTTAAAAGAGTTAAGGAAAATCTATTGGGCTCTTCATGGAGCATGCATACTTGGAGAAGACCCAGAGATAGAGGACCCAAGATGGACACCTGGTTCCATACCTCCCCTTCTCCTTATTCTCCCTATATCTCAGTCCAGTGGTGATTGACTCCTAATTCTCCTAGAACAAATCATTGTCTTTTAGAGCCTTATGTCTTTGCTTTAGGAAGATCCACATTCTCTTGATTCTGTCTGTTCAACTTACACTTTATGTGGATTAATTTGTTTTCCTGTTGCTATGACAAATACCTTAGAAAACAGTTTCAGGGAGAAAAGACTGATTTCAGCTCAGTTTCTTGGTTTTGAGTCCATGCTCTCTTAGTTCCATTCTTACCAATCCCATGCATGGTGAGATATAATATCATGGCACCAAGCAGACGATAGAGCAAAGTTTATGGTGGAAAGGAGGCAGAGAGAAAGACAAAGAATGATCCAAAGACAAGATATGTACTTCACCCTCCATTTCCATCCTTCAGCCAGCTTGTACCTCTCATTACTAATAGTCTTTTTGGCTGTGGTTCCATCAGTGGATTAATATAGTCATGAAGCTAGAGTGCTCATTTTCCAATCAACTTTCAAAATTCTATCAGCTGGCCACCAATTCCTTAACAGCTTCATACCCATACTATAGCATAGAGCTTCTATTAAAACACCACAAATCAATAAATCTATACAGCTCATAAACAGACCTAAGATAATCACAGAATCATGTCCACAGATACAGAAAAAGCATTTGACCAAATGCAACAATTCTTCCTGATAAAAGCCCTGAAGAAACTAACAACAGAAGCAACATAATGCAGTACAATAAAGGATATATACAGCAAGCCTCTAGGCAACAGTATACTTAATGAGGTAAAACTGAAAGCATTTTTTCAAAAATCAGTTACAAGGCTAGGGAGTCCATTCTCTCTGCCCTTATTCCAATATAAGTGCTCAAAATGTTAACTAGAAAAATAAGGCAAGAAAAAGAAATATAATGGAGAGTTTGATCAGTAGCAGTAGACTCAGGAGGGACCCAAGAGAACACTAGCAGCTTCATTGCTATGGCCAGACTAGTTACCATTACATCCTTGGAGGGGCTGCAGCCGCCATCTCTACAGCCAAGAACTAGAAGGCCCAGTCGCCACCTTGGCAACCCATGAGCAGTGAATCACAGACCCAGTAGCCTCTTCTACCAGCCCCCAGTGCTGCCAGTACCAAACCTGGCACCATGAGAAACAGGACAGGGAGTCCAGGCAGCTTTATTTTCATGGTGCATGCTGGCAGGGACAAAAATGTCCTGACAAGGAAGGCTTTGAAAGTAGTAAATGATTAAATATAAGAAATGGATATGTTTTCATCAACAGAAATGACACCAAGTAAGACTTATTTGTAAACCAGATTACTTACCAGCAGAAATACCAACACAGTGAGGATGTGGAAAAGAGAGCAGAGGCTGCTCTTGAGGAGTGGGCTCAACAAAATCTGCCCAAACACAGGTGAGAGTCCCCACCACACCACATACAGAGAGATCTTATAAACATCAACCATGCCACAGCCAAGCCTCACATGAACACTATAAATACTATAACTGAAACAATATAGCTGAAGAAATTCCAAGTCAACCCTTCAAAAAACAAAGCAAAGCTACCCAATGCATAAATCCCAGTGCTGTAACGTAACATATGAAACACACACACATAGACACACAAGTGGGGTGGGGGGAGAATTACTAACACTACAGTAATGGTGCCTAGTGAGAGCGAGTTAGAGGAAATCTTAGACTGAGAGCTCAAAAGAGTGATTATAAGGATGTTGTATATTCAAAGAAATGGAAGAAGAAAATAAACTCCCGAGTGAGAACACAAACGAACAACTGAATGAAATAAGGAAGGTGGTAAAAGATATGCAACAGGGATTCAACCAAGAGACAGAAATACTGAAGAAAAACCAAACTGAAATGCTGTAAACTGGACATCTAATTTGACTGATCAAATTAAAAATCTCTATAAAAGTCTCACCAGTAAAATGGATCAAGAAGAGAATCTGAATCTGAAGACAAGGTAGAGGAAATGGAGCAATCAAAAGACAAAGATAAAATAATAAGAAAGTGAGAGTAGAAATCCCAAGACACATGTGACACTGTGAAAATATCAAGTCTCCATAAAATAGCATTCGAAGAAGAATCCCCTAAAGGCTCAGAAGCCTTTTTAAAGAATAATAGAAAAATAAAGAATCATACTAGAAAATTTCCCAGAACCAGGGAAAGAGATGCTCATCCTGATACAGGAGGCATTTAGAATATCAAACAGACAAGACCAGAGAAAAATTCCCTTCCCTTCATCATATTGTAATTAAAACACTAAATATACGAAACAAGGGAAGTGTACTTACAGAAGCAAGAGATAAAATAGTCACATAAAAAGGTAGGTCCCTCAGAATATCAGCAGTTTAATTGATAGAAAATTCAAAAGTCAGGAGGACTTAGAATGAGGCATTTCAAGTTATGAAAGACAGCAACTGCCAACCTAGACCATGACACCCAGAAAAACTATTTGTGATTAAAGGAAAAATATAAACTTTCCATGAGAGCAATTTTTGGAAAGGAATTAGGGAATTTATGACCACTAAGCTAGATCTACAGAAGGTGCTTGAAGGAATCCTTCAGATAAAGAGAAAAACAAATCTACCCATGAGGACAAGGAAAGAATAAGCCCCATGAAAATAAGAGTTAAGCAAGAAGGGGAAAAATGCAAAAGAAGCAATGTGACAGGAACAAATAACATCGAGAGTGCAATAGCTACAATAGAACAAATAACTTCCAAGAGTAGCTGCAGATATTTGTGACTTCAATCCTCCAATCAGAGGACTCAGAGTGGTAAATCAGATTTAGAAAAAACAAGCAGGAGCTGTCTATTTTCTATCTCTAAGAAACACATTTGGCTACAAAACACCACCTTAGAGTCAAAGGATAGACAAAGACATTCCACACTACAAACACTATACCACCAACATTGCTTTAGTATAAACACACACACACACACACACACACACACACTATGTATATGTGTTATATATAATTTATATATATATATATATAAATTAAAGTCATTTCAAACAAATAGTCTTAGGAAATAATCAGGTATTGCTGTTCTAATATTCTAATATCTAATAGAATAGACTTCAAACCAAAAATAGTAAGAAAACATTAAAACTCCCTTCATACTGATTAAGGGAATAATCCATCAATATTTTTCAAGGAAAAATGGCACAACAGTGAATTGTCTTCTAAATACCTTTTCGTACACTCACAGACAAAAGCCTTAATCAGAGACTCCTCTCTGTATGATGAGTGGTGGTGAACACAATAACTATAGTTCCATAAACTGGGCCCATGCAAGTCAGTCATTGGTCAATGAAGGGGAAAGGGCAAACGGGACCTGTTGAAAATTGATTCTGGAAGAGGGGAATCACTGTTTTTAGTTATGTGCCCATTGGTGATTCTACTACGCTACAGCATACAGCTTCAAACTCACAGCCGCTAAGATGTCCCTGATTAGTCTAAGTAGGTCACAAACAAAGTAAATCATCATGAACATGCAGGAGAGACCTGTGGAGAGAAGGAGGGGTGAATAGAAGTGATAGGGAAGTGGAGGTGGGCATGATCAGTGCATCACATACATGTGTGAAAATGTGTTAAGAACAAACTTACTTGATAGAAAGAGGACCTTATGATGCTAACAAGAATGTCCTGAACACAGGTGTACTCATTTTTATAAAACAAATAATATTAGAGTCAAAGATTGGCCTTTGCTTAATTAACCGTTGATTAAGTACAATAACAGTGAGTAGATTTACTATCCAGTTCTCACCAATCGAAGGTATTCCTGACAAAAAAAGAAATAGCTAAATTAAATGACATCATAATCAATAGACTTAACAGACACCAACAGAGCGTTTCATCTAAATGCTGAATGACATAAATTATTCTCAGAAGCCCATAGAACTTTTTCAAAAGTAGATAGTATGTGAGCACATAACAGAGTCTCAACAGACAGAGCAAATTGGAGTAATTCCTTGTATTCTGTCTGACCCCGATGAGAAAAGACCAGAAACCAGCAGCAAGAGAAACCCTAGAACACAGGCAAAGTCATGGAGATTAAACAATAGCCTACTGGGTGATAAATCAATCGTTTAGGAAATCAAGAAGGAAGCTTTTAAAATCCTAGAATCAGATGAAAATGAAAATACAATATACCAAAAGCTATAGGACACAATGAAAGCATTCCTAAGAGAAAGTTTTATAGTTCTGTCTACAATAAGAAATTAGAGATCTCAAACAAATGGTTTAATGATACCCTTGGGGCCCTAGAAAAAGAAGAACAAGCTAAACCGTCAATCAGTAAATAGAAATAAAATAAGATCTGGCACAAATTAATGAAATGGAAAAAAAATACAAAAATGAATGGAACAAAGAGTTAGCTCTTTGAAAAAATAAACAAAATTTACAAACCCTTAGCCAAACCAAACAAAAGAGAGAGAAGACCAAATTAACAAAATTTGAAAGGAAGAGGGAGCCATTAAAACAGTTATCAATAAAATTTAAAAAGTTGTAATGGTCTTACCTTACAAGCAAAAATTATACTAAGCTGGGAAAATATAAAAAAGAATAAATTGTACATGTATATGACTTACCAAAATAAAACCAAAAAGGTGATTAAAGATTTAAATATATCAATAGCAAACATTAATATTTAAGCAGTAATTAAACAGCTCCTGAATAAAACAGCCCAGGCCTAGACAAATTAACTCCAAATTTTACCAAACCTTCAAATCAAAACTAAACCTAATGCTTCTCAAACTATTCCATGAAATAGAAGAAGAAAGAAACTAACAAACTTTTAATGAAACTGCTCTCTCTCTCTCTCTCTCTCTCTCTCTCTCTCTCTCTCTCTCTCTCACACACACACACACACACACACACACACATACCACATACACACACAACACAAATACACAAAGATAAGCAACCACCAAAGAAAATTACAGCCCAATTTCCTTGATGAACATACACACAAAAATTCTTAACAAAATATTTGAAAACTGAGCTCAATATAAAAAAAAAGCATTTGTTATAGTCAAGCTGGCTTCATTATAGATATGCAGAGATAGTTCAGTATATACAAATCAATAAATGTCATACATTTTGAAAATAGACTCAAAGACAGAAACCACATGATCATCTGTGAAGATGAAGAAAAGCCTCTTGACAAAATCCAATGTTCCTTCATGTTAAAAGTCCTGAAAATTTTGAAAAAGATGAAACATTTTTCAACATAATAAAGGCTATATATGACAAACCTATAGCCCACATTATATTAAATAGGGCTCAAAACATTTGCACTAAAATCAGGAAAAATGCAAGGGTATTCATTTTCTTTACTCCTTTTTACTGACATTTTAGCTAAAGCAATAAAATAAAAAAATACAAGGGATATAATAGAAAACAAATCAAAGCATGTCTGTTGGCAGATAATAAGAAATTACATATAAGAGACCTAGAAGACTCCACCAAATAAATAAATAAATAAATAAATAAATAAATAAATAAATAAATAAAACAACTTTTAGAGCTGATAAGTATCTTTAGCAAAGTAGCAGGATACAAATTTTAAAATTCAGGAAAATGATTCTCTTCACAATAGCCTAAAAATATTACCTTTTAGTAAACCTAACAAGGATATGGAAGATCTCTACAATTAGAACTTAAAATTTTTTTTCTTTAAACTAAATAAGAAATTGAGGAAGACACTAGCAAGAAATTTCTCCCATGCTCAAACAATCAGTATTATGAACATAGCCTCCTATGAAACACAATCTGCAGATTCAATGCAATCCCAAGAAAAAATCCCAGTGACATTCTTTACAGAAATAGAAGATAAACAATATTAAATGGAAGCCCAAAAGACTTCTGTGGTGGTTTGAATGACAATGTCCCCCACAGGCTCAGATGTTTGAATGTTTAGTCCCCGGTTGGTGGTGCTGTAGGTTTATGCATTGTGGCCTTGTTGGAGAAAGTATGTCACTGGGGGCAGGCTTTGAGGTTTAAAATTCATGCATAACTCCCAGTTCACTCTCTGCTTTCTGCCTTCTTCAGGATGTGAGTTCTCACTTGTTCCTGCTACTGTGACTGACACTTGCTACCATGGTTCCCTGATATGATGGGCTTATCCATCTGGAGCCGCAATCCCAAATGAACTCTTTTTTATAAGTTGCCTTGGCCACAGTGTTTATTACAGCAGTAGAAAATCAACCAACACAAGCTTGTAGCCGAAACAATCCTGAGCAAAAAAGGGCAGTGCTAGAAGTATCACCTACCTGACTTCAAGTTGTCCTACAGGACCACTGGAATAAAAGTGGTCTGCTGATGCTGGCACAAAAAGAGACACGGAGTAATGGGCTAGAGTAGAGAATGCAGCTGTTGCCACTGGAACTTTGACAAGGATGCCAAAAATACACAGTGGACAAAAGACGATCGTATAGGAAAACCTGGATACTTACAGGAGGAAAAATAAAACTAAATCCTTATCCCTCACACTGCAACAAATAAACTCCAAATGATTCAAGGATCTCAATATTAGGCCTTGAAATTCTGAAACTATTAGAGAAAACTAAGGAGTACATGTCTAGATACAAACACAGGCAAGAACTTTCTGAATAAGATTCTAAGTACTCAGGAAGTAAGACCCATAACTGACAAAATGGGATCTCATGAAAATAAAAAGCTTCTATACAACAAAAGGAATTGTTGATCAAATAAAGAGGCAGCCTACAGGATGAGATAAATTTTTGGCCAACTGTAGATACAACAGAGCTTTTTGTATAGGTTATGCAAAGAACATAAGAAATCAAGTACCAAGAAAACAAACTATCCAATCTAATATCAACTACACAAAGAGTTCTCAAAAGAAGAAATATAAATGGCTGATAAATATTTTAAAAAGTGTTCAATATCTTTGGATTTCATGGAGATTCAAATTAAAACTCTCACATCAATCAGAATGGCTATCTTCAAGAAAACAAAAGAACAGAAATGATGCAGATGAGGATGTAAGGAATGGGGTATCTTTATCTATTGCTGGTAGAAATATGAATTAGTGTAGCCACCATTTAGTCAGTGTGAAGGTTCTGCAAAATCCTAAAAATAGAACTACCATGTGACCTAGTAATACCACTCTTGTACATGTACCCAAACAACTATACCCTACAACAGAGAGACATACATGTCCATGTTCCTTGCTGTTCTATTCACAATAGCTTGGAATTGTCTTACATATCCATAACTGATCAATGAATAATGAAAATGTACATATACACATTGGAATTTCATTTAGTATGAAAGAAAAATAAAGTCATGAAAGTTGCAGGAAACTTGATAGAATTGGAAAGAATAATATAAAGTGAGGTGACCCAGAGTCACAAAGACAAACATCACATGTTTCCACTCATATGTGGATCCTAGCTTTGACATTTTAGGTTTGTGTGTTTAATTCAGAATGTCTATAGGGGTTGGGAAGCTAGAAAGTCCACATGGGGTATGGGGCTAATGGGGAAGAGATAGTGGAATAATTTCATGTTAAAGTAGAAATGGTCTACAGAGCTAGTTCCAGGACAGCTAGGGCTGTTACACAGGGAAACCCTGTCTTGAAAAAAACAAAAACAAAAACAAAAAAGTATAAGTAGGTAATACTAGAGGTTAAACATTTTTAAGGAATGGGGATTGGGGGTAGGAAGAGATAAGGATAGGCTTGTTTAAATTAAGGATGTATGGAAAAGCCTTATTGTGGTCACTATCTTGTAGGCTAATTAAAAACATAATTTCCTTCAAAAGTTGTATGAATAGAAGTAACCTGCATGAGTGGAAAAATGCTTCCTTCAAATGATATAAGTTATTAAGTAAAAATTTTAATACTGGGCATGGACTCCCCTGCAAGTGTTTGGTCAGGGAGACTCCGAAAGCCACTACACAACACAGGCTATTGCCATTGCCCTTATTTACCTGCCATAACAACATGATAAGAGCCTATTGCTGAAGATCTAAGACACTTTGGTTGCAGTACATAGAGAAGTCAACCTGGAAGTGATCTAGAAACTTCCTCCCTGATGGCTAGCTTTCATAGTACTCGAAAGTGCTACATAGGCTTATGGAGGAGAACCATCATTAACATTCTTACTCAACAGTGGCCCCTGCATGTTACAATTCTGGCCTGCCAGGCAAGATGTACTAACTGGTGCAACAGCACCTTGACTGTTATGTAATAACCAACTGTTTCTGATTGAATTTGAGGCCTGTTCCAGAGGAGGGAACACTTGCCTGCATCTGTAAACCTAGTCTAAAGCCCATCACTCAGGAGATCATAGGCTCTAGTGTGGCGAACGTATTACTGATATTTTACTAAAGGGACATCTTGCGAAATTGCTTTCTATATGTATTTATTTACACACCTATAAATTAGTGCTTCTCTCAACTTTGACCAGAGAAGCTTCTTTTTGGATTGGACAGCAGTCAGTGCCAAGACATGACTGGCCAAAGTACTGAGAATGAATAACTTTTGAGGGCTCCTTCCTAAATGGGGCATTTATGTTACACATATCCCAAGACTTGGGGAACATTGTAGAAGAAGAAAGAAAGAAGGCAAGAGCCAGAGGAGTTCTGAGAAATGCTGTCTTTCTGGACATGCCATGCTATTACACTCACAAATTCATAGCAGCCATTATTGCCTGCATGAGACCTGCAAGAGATTTGGCCTGTCAACATTCCATCATCCAAAATTCCAACAATACAGATGAGACAAGGATTCACAAGTCTCCACCCCTGGCAGAAGAGCTACTGGCAATTGATGGATTATCCTGGAGGAGGCTTCCATTTTTCTTCAGGAGTGTGGCTGCTCCTTTGCATGCAGGCCTTTTTAACTGGACTAAGTGGGTTGTAAAAAGAATAAAAATGAGAATGAGTTTAGTAGGATAGGCCCATAGGGTCAAGGAAATTGACTCAAACCAGTTGCCAAGACATGCACATAAAGTACTTCCTTAAGAGCCAACCTGGAGTCTGCCTTAGGGCCTAGCAACAGGCGCTGTCAGAGTCCCTGATTGTGCCTAGCGAATGAGGGCTGACCACGTAATGTCACCAGATCACTGTAAGAGCTCCTCATTGTGCTCAGCCAATGAGGGATGACCATGTGTTGTCACCATATGGAGACACCCCAGGTGCTGAGAGGAGGGTGTATATTCCCTGTACTGAATAAGAGTCTGCTGTTTGCCTTTCACCTGACTCCCAGTGTTTGTGTTGTTGACGCTGTGCCTTCTCACCCCCTCCCCCAAGGGAGACGTTAGGACCCAGCAACAAATGAGAAGAGAAAGAAGAAAGAGGACTGAGGAGCAGGAGGAGGAGAAGAAAAAGATGACAACAAAGACAATGATGACAACGACCTGAAATTGGAAAGGGGAGGGTTAGGGGTAGATCCAGGAGAGTGGAATGCATGATTTGGGTTGGATATGATCAAGATACATTGTATGTATGTATAAAATTGTCACTTAGTAAATTTTTAAAATAAGAAAACAAATACTTCTCAGAAAAGTGGAAAATGAAAATACATGTTTCTTAGTAACTTTGTAGGTTGAGACAATGTTGAAGCAACAATCTTGATACAAAGGACTCAAAGCCAAGAATGACACCTGCTTTGCTGGGATGCCATTCTCTGGCTACCACCAAGAACAAGAACTACTTTCAGCTTCTATTCCACCCAGATTTCCATTTTGAGTTCTTATCTCTAGATGGTGCTTTTGCACTTAGTATGCTCTTTCTGGACCTGGAGGTGATCTCCCATCAGGCCCCTTGCCTGGGAAGGTGGTTGAATCAACTTCTGTCTCTGATGGAAATGGTGAGAATGGTTTCCTGGAACATTCACTTGTGACTTACCTCTCCTTCCTCTGCTGTGTGTTACAGTCTACACCTCCACCTCCACCTCCATGTCTCTGGAAGGAGAACTTCTTTCCCAGGCAGCTGCTGAGTTTCTCATTAGAGAACCAGCAAGCATCTTTATCTGCCACAGAGAAGACCAAGAAATTGCCTCTTCTTTTATCTCTCATTTCTTTCCACACAAATCAATATTTAAGGAAGCTATTTCTTTCTTTTTATTTATTTATTTAATTTTTTTATTTTACATACCAAGTACTTTTCACCCTCCCTCCCCTTCTCCCATCTCCCCCAAGCTGCCCCATCCCACCCTTAAGGAAACTATTTCTAAAATCATCACAGACATAAAAGCCTAAAAAGAGTTTATCTCAAAAATAGTGCATGCCCTATTTTTGTTGTTATTAAGTTCCCTCTGTGTATACTTTTCTGTTACTATGATAAAATGCCATTTCTCAAAGCAACAAAAGGAGCAAAGACATCATTTTGTCAAGTACTTCCAGAAGAACAGAGTCCATGGTGATGACAAAGGCATGGTATTGTGGGAGGAGCAGGAAGCCTGCAAATCACATTCCCTTCACACATAGGAAACAGATTCAGTGAACAGGAAGTAGAACAAGCCTTTAAACCCTCATATCCCATACTTACTCATCAACACCTTACCCCCTAAAGTGCTGTGAACTGAGGATGAAGTGTTTAAACACATGAGTCTATGGAGGACATTTTCTATTTAGACTGCCACACTGCCATCTGAATTGGAAAAATGTTTAAAATTTGTATGTGCAGAGGAGTTAAGGGGGAGAAAATATAATCAAAACATATGAAAAGCCTAAATATATTTCCTAAAATTAAACTCTCATTAGGACCACATTAGGACCACTCCTCCATAGGCTTCTAAAGATCAGCAGCAAGAATGTTTCACCTCTATAAAGGTTTTGATCCTATGCTCAGAAGTTACACCTAACCCTAACTGAGCTAAGACCACTTCTGACACCTCCATTCGCAAAACAACACAAAGTGACTCCAACATTGACACCAAACAACCACTCAATTGGTCCACTACATGACAAGTTGAGGTAACAGCAAACAAAGATCCAAATAACCACTCAACCAAGGTGAGACCAGACATCCATACCGAGAAACAAGTGACCCAATTCCACAGGTCTCTGTTCCATCAGAAAAACACAAACAACACGAATTAACAATATGCCTCCTCCAGAAATTGTGCCCCAAGAAAAGTAACCTAGCTGATACACAAGACAATGATTTCAAAATAGAAATTATAAATATATTCAAGGACTTCACAGAGGTTATGAATAAATGCCTGAATTAAGACTCTAAAACACAAAAAGTTGAATGAAATAATTTAAGATATAATTCAACAGAGAGATAGAATTTCTAAAGAAAATACAAAATTGAAATAGAACTTAAAATGAAAAACTCAGAAATTAAAAAAAAAGCTTAGAGTTAAATCTCATGAATAGATTCAAGTGGAAGAGAAGATCACAAACTTTGAAGACAAGGTAGAAGAAATGGAGCTTTCAGTCAATTCTGGAACACTATAAAAAGATCAAAACGATGAGTCCTAGGTATCAGAAGAAGGAGAAGAAACCCTGATCAAAGCTACAGAAAATATTTTTCATAAAATCATAGAAGAAGATTTCTCAAATCAAAGGAAAGAGATGCCTATCAAGATGCAAGGGGCATAGAAAATACTAAATAGGGCCAGAAAGAAACTCCCTAAATCATGTAATAATCAAAATATTAAATGTGAAAAACAAAGAAAGAATATTGAACACAGCAAGAGAGAAATACTAAATCATATAAAAGTGGACCCATCAGAATAACACCTAAATTTTCCATAGAGACTTTAAAAAACCAGAAGAGCCTGGATTGATGTTCTACAAGTTCTGAACAAGATGCCAGCCCAGACCACTATACCTAGGAAAACTATTAGTTGTAATTAGACGAGAAATAACTTTCCACAATAAAAACAGATTTAAGAAATTTATGTCCACTAAGCCAGTTGTACAGAGGATACTGGAAAGAGTATTTTGGTCTAAAGTGAAAGTTAATCACACCCAAGAAGGCACAAAGAATAATTCTGGAACAGATAACCAAAAGAGGCCTAAGAAAATAGTATCACAATAAAATAATGGTAACTAACTCACATTGTTAAATAATAACTCTCAATACTAATGGTCCCAATTTTCCAAGAAAAAGTCACAGACTATCAGATTAGAAAACAGGATCCTCTTAACCATCAATAACAGACACCACCAGGGTAAGAGGATGAAAAAAGATGTTTCAAGCAATTTGAACTAGGAAACAAGTAGGTGCAGCTATTAGAGCATCCAAGTTCATAAAACAAACACTACTGCAGTTAAAAAATCACATCCTGCCCTTCACACAGCCATAGTAGATGACTTCAATAACCAACTCTCATCAACAGATAGGTCATCTAGACAAAAACTAAATAAACTCTGGAATTAAATGACATAATAAATCAAATGGGTTTAGCAGATATCTACAGAACATTCCATCCAAACACTAAATAGTTCACTTTCCTCTGAACAGCCCATGAATTGTTCTCCAAAATCACACCACATAGTAGGACACAAAGCAAGTCTCAACAAATTCTGGAAAACTGAAATAATATCCTGCATTTTTTTTATCACAAAGGAATAAAACTGTACATCAACAGCATAATAGAAACAGCAGAACATATACAAACTCACACAAACTAAACACACCACTGAATGAGAAACTTGATCAGGGGAGAGACAAAAAATGAAAATTTAAAATTCCTAGAATTTAATGAAAATTAAAATATAATCCTCCAAAATCTATGTGACACAATGAGACATTCCTAAGAGGAAAGTTTATAACACTAAATGTGCACAGCAAAAAGCTGGAGAAATTACACATTTATAACAACAATGTGCCTGAAGGCCTTGGAAAAATAAGAACAAATAACACACAAAAAGTGTGGATTGGAAGACATAATTAAAATCAAGTCTTAAAATACTGAAATAGAAATTTAAAAAACTACAAAGAATCAGTAAAATGAAAGATGTTTTTTCAAATAAGATTGACAAATCTTTAGCCAGATTAACCAAAAGAGAGGACCCAAAATAATAAAATCAGAGATGAAAAGGGAAACATTGCAACAGATACTGAATAAATTCAGATCATCATGAAGACATACTTTAAAAATCCATGTTCCACTAAATTGGGAAATCTAAAAGAAATGAATTTCTAGCTGTATATGACTTACTCAAATTAAATCAAAGTGAAGTAAATAATTTAAATAGACCCATCACAATCAGTTAGATAAAAGCAGTTATTAAAATTCACCCAACTTTTCAAAGTTCAGCATCTCAGACTATATCTCAGAATTCTGTGAAACCCCCAGAGAACAAACAACGTCAACGTGGTGGGTTTGTGTGCACACACAAGGACACTCACCAGTCCACACGACTCCTTCCTGTTTTGCTTCCTCTAAGCACTTGGGGGTTTCCTACAACAACCCCCCTTTAATATACAAATCCATCATGGATATTAAAGATCGTCATCTTAGCTTAGGGGTTTATATTTCATCATAACATGGGTGGCCATTTCAAAGGCAAGCAGATAGTATAAAACTAAGCAGATTTTATAGTGTTATGCATTTTGATTTGTTGCTTAGCTAATATGCTAAGAGCCTTCCTGGGTGGTTTCACTGGTTATGATTATAACCAAATAATACAGTTTAACATATACACAGGAGTATGGTAACCCCAGGACCACTCCTCTGCCCAGGTGGACCATACAACGGATTATACATTCAGGAGTCATTCATTATCTTTCCAGTCACTAATTTGTAAGGCCAATTGTTTCCTTTAGGTTTCCAAGTCGTCACATTCCTGTAGTCCCAAAGGTCCCCCTCTGGTGAGATGGAACAGTAAGAAGGAATACCGGGTAGTGTGGTGGTATTGTGTTCCCCAAAATATTGTGTACCTTAATAAACTTATCTGGGGTCAGAGACAGAACAGCCACAATATTAAACAGAGGTTAGGCAGTGGTAGCACACGCCTTAAATCCTAGCATTCCAGAGACAGAAATCCCTCTGGATCTCTGTGAGTTCAAGGTCACATTGGAAATGGCCAGGCATGGTGACACACGCCTTTAATCCCAGAAAGCGAGCCTTTAATCCCAGGGAGTAGTGGTAGAAAGCAGAAAGGTATATAAGGCGTGAGGACCAGAAACTAGAGGCATTTGGCCTGGTTAAGCATTTGGCCTGGTTAAGCTTTCAGGCTTCTAGCAGCAGTTCAGCTGAGACCCATTCTGGATGAGGACTCAGAGGCCTCCAGGCTGAGGAAACAAGACCAGGTGAGGATCCGGCGAGGTGAGGTAGCTGTGGCTTATCTGTCTCTCTGAGCTTCCAGTGTTCACCCCAATACCTGGCTCAGGTTTGATTTTATTAATAAGAACTTTTAAGATTCATGCTACAGGGTAGGTCCCAATACATAGGCTCATGACCCATTTTGGGGAAAGTAGAGCACAAGCTGTTCTCCAAAATATCCAGTGTAGTCCATGTGGGTTTGCCATTAATGTTAGTATTAACGATATTCCACACCTGTTAAAGATGAGAAAAGTTAGACAAGGGCTGTAGTGCTGACTGAATGGTTTGAGGATCCTTGCCATTAGGTCTTTTGGGCAGGTATACTAGAAAAATCTTTGGCCTAGGCAGGTCAGACTCCCCACAGAAATATTGATTTGTTTTCCTGAGGTTTTTGAGGAGCCAAACCCCTTTCATCATGGGGCTCAAGGGGGTCTAGCTCTCTAGACTCCCAGGGCCATTGGTCCCTCAGGTTAATTTCTTCACATACAAAGCAGGAGGAGGCTTTTAGCATTCGGGATATCTCTGCCAAGGCCAAGAACAGGTTTCCTGTGGTGGATGATGCAAAGAAGGCTCTTTATTTCTTCATAAAAGGAATGAATAATCTTATGAGATGAAGCTTGTAGTGGGACTGTGATCCTCATGAAGTTATAGTATGGTTTCTAGGTCAGTGGTGTGTGTGTGTGTGTGTGTGTGTGTGTGTGTGTGTGTGTGCGTGCCTATTTTGTGGACATTCTCTTATTTCAAGTCTTCTGGTTTAATGATTATGAAATTAAGGGGGCTACAGCCTTCCAATTTATAGCTGGAAGTGGCAACACCCTTTTGTAGAGTGTTATCTTATCTTTAGCCTTCCAGGTGGCCCATGAAACACAGCTCATGTAGGACAGTAAGCCCAGTGATGATTGTGACATGTGGTTCAGTGAGGCCTATTCGGACTTATATTTATAATTAAACCTGTACTCCATCTTCACGACAAGACTTCCACAATTAATGATCAGCAAAGAGTTATTGATATATATTGAGAGAGACACTGGCAGGTGGGGACCTGGGTTCATTTAATAAATGTCCCCCATGTCAGCAGTGCCAGACCATAAACCATTCTTCACAAGGAAAGTACTGTGGGTCAAAGGAGTGTGTTGATTTTCCTATTAGCAGATAGAATAATTGGTCCTGTTGTGTATACAAGTCCCTAAGATTCTCCCTTGACAAGAGAAATTGTATGACAAGGTGAAGTTTGGGCTAAGCCTGGACCATGCTATAGAGTGTAGATGCAATGATCACAAGAGGAGAACTGTGAAAAATCACACAATGTAGTCACAGTAAACAGTATTACACAACCTATCCCAAAGATGAAAAAAGGTGTTTAAAGTTAGGAATTCTGTTGCTATGATAAAACACTGTCACCAAAAACAACTGGGGAGGGAAAGGGTTTATTTCATTTCACACTTCCAAGAGACTATCCATCATTGAGGGAAGTCAGGGCAGGAACTCAATCAAGGCAGAAATTTGGAGGCAAGAGCTGATGTAGAGGCCGTGGAGGAGTGCTGCTTACTGGCTTGATCCTCATGGTATGCTCAGCCTACCTTATCAGAACACTTCAGGACCACCTATCTAGGGTCTGCACCACTTCAGGTGAGCTGGGCCTGCATACATCAATCACTAGTCAATAAAATGCACCAGAAGCTTGCCTACTGTTAGGATCCTGGAGAAATCCTACAAAAGAACACACCCATATGCAATCAGCAAGAGCATTTATTATACCAGCATGCATGTGGGATCATTCACCTGTACAAAATGGTGATGACCCCAAGAGGGACACACAGTCTCCTTTTAAGGACAGCTAAGGAAAGTCCCTAGGACAGTTAGGTCATTTTATCTACAATTAGCTTAAGCGAGTGACTGTTATGTTACTATATTCCTAATTGGCTAGTGCTAGCAAGGGCTGGCTAAGGCTATAATTTTTCCGTTTGGGGGCAGGCCTGGACAAGTCCCAGGCTTTGTCCCTAGTTGTTTATTATCTTGAACTGCTGTGGGGGGCTGGCTCAGGCCTAGTATACCTTGATCTGCTGTCAGGGGGGTTAAAGATTGATTGTCCTTTGTTTGTAGCTTCCTCAGAAACAACCTGGTCAGTTTCAAGAAGCAGGAACTAAGGCCTAATTCTTAACTGAGTTATTTGGAGCCTGTCATGATATTTGCCTGGCCTTCTCACCTGGCCAATCTGCTGAGGACATTTTCTCACCTGAGATTTTTCTCTTCCCAAATGACTCTAGCTTGTGTCAAGCTGACATAAAACTAGCCATCACAGAAGCTTTTAACATAAGGGCATTTGGCTGGGCCCACTTCTGCCAAACTAGTATGAGAGGTAAAGTGAGGATCAGAGCAATAGATAAAGGCAAAGGGTAGCAGAGCATTACAGTGGGACAAGGTGTTCATCAGGTGGTTTGGTTGACTTGGTGACTCCTTAAGCTTCTGCCCTGTGTAGACTGGTCAGCTTTTGGAGGGATTGTACATGAACACTGGCCCACTGTCTGATTCCACAGTGATAGGAATTCCAAATCGGGGGATAACTTCTTTAAGAGAAGTTGGATTGCCTCATATGCCTTTTCTGTGTGGGTTGTTCCCTGTCACAGGGTGGTGTTCTGGACCCAGGTTTCACGTTGTTCAGGCACCGACTGGGCTATGCTAGAGGCAGAAGAATGTAAAAGTGTAGCCCGGGCAGTGGTGGCGCACGCCTTTAATCCCAGCACTTGGGAAGCAGAGCCAGGTGGATCTCTGTGAGTTCAAAGCCAGCCTGGGCTACAGAGTGAGTTCCAGGAAAACAAAAACAAACAAACAAAGAATGTAGAAGTGTTGGCCCAGAGTGTTCTTGAGACTGATATGGGTTTCCTGATGGAACTGCCTGATTGGAGCAGGGGTGGCGGCCTTAGGGGTTGCTATTCTCCCGTCCTCAAGCTTCCGCTAGCACTGGGGAGACAGTTTCCACTCAACCTCAAATGAAGCAGTCCTATGCTGCGAATAGTTGGGGTCTCACTTAGCTAACAGTCTGGAGAACAGTGTGGCAGTTAGAGCTGCTGACTCTACTGTCCCTCTGGAGGCTGCCAGCTTTCCCTCTGGTCTGCTTTCCAATTTCCCAGGCAGTTGTAGCATCTCCCTTCTGGTGTCCCTGGCAGTACATAATGACTACTCTTTTAGGGTCCCACACAGCCTCTAAAGGTTCCAATTTTCTTGGCCTATAAAAGCTCCAGTGTTCCTTGATATGTTCTATATCTTTTGATGCAGAATTAATCAGGTTCTTTTCTTTATAGAGGCCCCGTGTATGAGAAGTGGAGTGAAGGCATTCTTAGAGTCTCTGTATACATTGACACTTATCCTTGCTGCCAGATGGAAGGCTTGGGCCAAAGCTCTAAGTTCAGCTCATAGAATTCCCAGATGTCTGACCATCCTGGCATTTGGTGAGCCAGTCCTGACCCGTGTGTTCCACTAGAGACATTACTGCTGAGTCACCCGGAATCAAAAGCAGCCAGCTGCCCTGAGGAATTTCTGAACCCACAATGGAGGTGTTAGATTGGAATAGAGCAGTCTCTTGGGGCCAAGCTAGTGCTGCCCCTGGGACAGAGAGAACCCAAGTTGCTTGTCTTTTTTCTAGTGGAGTTGAGCCTTCTTTTAAGCAACCATGTTCCCTCAATCCAACCCTCTTCTGTCGTTCTGACCAGCAGTAAGTCATCCTTTTTATTGGAGCAGTGTGAAGTTAGCCTTGTCTGCTGGGCAAGTTTTACATCTGAGGCTAATATGGTGTCAAAAAATGATCAGAGTTGCCAAACCCCCGGGTGGACAAGTTCAAGTCCCCACTGTCTGGATTTTCCCATTAAAAGGCCAAAAAAAAAAAAAAAAAAAAAAAAAA
>CABHPH010090846.1:0-10664 GCA_902168325.1 Peromyscus nudipes
CAGCCTCATGCCCATGTCTGAAGATTAAACTGGGCGTGGCTTGTCCAGATAGACATGTGGTTGTGACAGTTGCTTTCCTGCAGACTGAGGCTTTGAGCCTCTAGATGGGCTTTTCTAGGAGAATCAGTTGGAGAGTACAGCTGGGCTCACAATGTGCATGCCAGGAAATCCTGGGGCCCTGAGAAGCCACAGAGTTGCCCTCGTGAATGACTCTTACCTATGGCTAGAGTAAGAGATATGCTGGTCACACCAACTATGCCTGCCCGTCTCTGTGCTCTGAGACAGACCTTGGAGAGTGGAAACGGGCCTTTGATGCGTGGAGACTTGGGAAATGAAGGGGCAATGGCGGCGACCAAGATTCTTCCACCTTAACATTTGTCTAAGAAGCATGTGAGTGCATGTAATAGAGCTGGTGTAACAACCACCCGTCATGGACTTCCAAGGAGAGAACGTCAAGTCCAAGCAAACAGAACTGTTTCTCCACCAGAGTACAGAATCTCAAACTGCAAGGCCATTGTTACCCGTGCCCCTACTGCAGTATAGACTCATATTCATCTGAGAACATCTGGGAGCATCTGGGAGTCGATCTGGTCACTCTCTCCTTCAGTAACACTGCCCCCCTTCAGTAACAGCGTTCCCCAACTCCCCCTCCCCCACAGGCAGAGTAAGAAAATGGGCCTGGAATCTGGGCTAACTTCTGACTTTAAGAAGAACAGGAAGCAGTACATTGTCCCGGTCACCAAGCTCTTTTGTAACAGAGTTTTCCAACTTAAATTCCCGTTTTATACAGAAAGAGAAACAAGTCCTGTCAGCTGTTGAAAAGCAATTTTTAAAAAATGAAATGATTAATCTGGACATTGTGGCACATGCCTACAGTCCCAATACCAGGGAGGCTGAGGCAGGGGGACAGCTGGGAGTTCAAATCTACCACAGGCTACACAGTGAAATCCTGTCTTAAAAGAAAAAAAAAAAAAAGCTTGTGTTTTGAAAGCCACTGAGGTTTATATAAGATTGAGGAGTCCTCGGTCCCTCCTCAGCCAGTTTGCCCAGACTCTCAGAGCTGTAAGTGAACTCTGAATCCAGCATCGACATGCCAGTGGGGAGCAATTAGCCCTGAGTCAGGCTTGCATGTCGGGAGCCGATAGGGCTTTAATGGATACGTCCCACTGTGTGAAGAAATCTGCTCTTCCATTAACTCCTGGCCAACGGCCGTGGCTTTCCTGTGTTTATGAGCCTGGCGTCTTGTCAGGCTGATTAAATAAAATGATAACTTGTGGCTCCTCGGTCCCACCACCTCCCCTGGAATTGACTGTTCTTCCCAAAGAAGTGTCATAATGTCTGCTCTCAGTAAGAGAACAAAGCCAAGTGGAATATAGCTCAGGGAGAACCAAGACACCATCTGGTGGCCGTCTCCTATAAATCTTCGCCTCAGATGCAAATGCCTTGCACACAGGAAACTGGTTTTGTGATTTGGAGGCTGCAGGGAACCAGGCTGTGTGGCCAGGGAAGCAGACACAGGCAAGTCTCAGAATATGCAGATTTCTGGAGTGCCTTCCTACTGGTTGATTGAAAGTACTCATCCGTGTGTTTGTTTCATTTTTCGGGTGCTGGCATTTTAATCCAGGGCCTTGGCTACGCTAAGCAGGGCTCTACCGGGGACCTACACCTCTGAATTTTCTATCAGCAGCTAATAGGAAGCCCAGAGGTAACCCCCCTTTGAGGACTTTCTCAGCATGAAACAAAGAATCATTGGAGGGCTGAGTGTCACCCTCCGGTCGTGAGGCTTCTTAGCAGGCAAATGTACCCAAGAAATCCTGATTTATACACGGTTTTCTTTCCATGACTGTGATGAAGTAAAGCAGAGAAGCCATTAAGATCCGTTCCACCAGGTTCCTCTTCTCAGGGAAAACCGGCTCCACTCACTGAAGACCATTTTTTTTTTAATGAGGGTATGCATCACACACTTCCCCCTCTCCACATCCAGCCTCTCGCCTTGGGCTCCTGACCACAGAATGGCCTTTGTCCTCTTTGGCAGATGGCAGTGACTAAAGCGACCTCAAGTTGACATTTTTTGATCAGTAGCCACAGAGCAAGGCTGTCCTCCGGGCAGAATTCCCAAGTAAGTGAAGTCCTTCTCTGGGGGTCCCTTTGTCCCTGGTCCCAGCTGCATGACCCACCCCCTCTACCCACTCCCCTCCAGCTCCACACTGTTCCTATGTCCCCACAAGGTGTGAAGGGCAAACCCTCACTCCGGAAAGCCCTGCTTGCTAAGGAGAAAATGCTGTCACGGTGACCGTTCTGTAAAGCCTACACGAGCCAAAGGCTAGAGCTTCTGTGGGTGCTTTGGGAAGAGAATGGGAAGCCGGGACAAGGGACTGAGGGCAAGCAATGCTTCTAGAAGCCCTTCCACCCACGGAGAGCCTCTAGTTTGTATACTGGTGAGGCCGCCGGGCAAGGGTGATCACTCAGACTCGGAGCTCTGCGCACTATCAGCCGACACCCGCTTCCAGGGCTGGAGCCCCTGTGCCCAGGAGCCCGGGAGTCTCTCCTCTCCTCCTTTCTCCTGCAGTCGGCTGGCCTGTGTTTAGACTTGTCTGCTCTGAACTAAATAGCCTGGCACTTCTCAGCAGCAGGTACTTCATGTTAATTAACAGGAAGAAGATGAAACAGGAACCAGCTCAAAAGGTTCGCTCATGGCTGGGGGTGGAGGGTGGGGGGTTTAGGGGTGCCAAGTGGGGCGCTGTGGAGCAGGGGAGGAGGCTTCTCAGCACAAATGGACTTGGTTTTTCTCATTTGGGACCAGGAAGGGGAGAAGAGAGGGAAGCTCCCTCCCCATCGCTCACTTGCTTGGGGGATATATTTAAAGCAAGCAGAGTCACCCACATACCGCAGTTGCAAAGCCCAAAGACAGGCACATCAGTTCACTGCTTCAAAAGGCGAAAGTCACCGGACTTCAGCTAACAGGGCACCACAGTCCCATGATGCTCTTTTGAACGGAAATAGGAATAGGAAATAGGAACGGAAACACCCAAAGGAGAGCCATGCTCAAGGACACCTGCGGTCCTACAGCTGTGCTGTGTGGTTCCAATCTGGAATGTTCCCCTAGTTCCATGTGTTAGCAGCTTGGCCCAGCCTATGCTGCTACCAGAGGACAGTGGAACTTCCGGGAGGTGGGGCCTAGTAGAAGAAAGGCAGGTCATCAAAGACATGCCCTTGAGGGGGATAGTAGGACCTGGGGCCACTACCCCGCCTCTCTCTCTCTGCTTTCTGTCCCCAGTGGGAGCAGCCTCCTACACCATCGGCAGTTCACCATGATTTTCTGCATTGCCACGGGACCAAAAGCATGGTGCCAAGGGACTGGAGATTGAAGCCACGAGCCCAGTAAACCTTCCCCCTCGTAACTTGCTTATCTGGGGTATTTTGTCGCAGAGCCAGGAAGCTGCTAATACAAGCATCCTTGTGGGGCAGTTGTCATAGCCTCAGACTGCTCAGAATTGGACTGAGGTGATCTGGAGAAAGAAGAACCCCTGCTGGGACACTCCATAACCCTGAGGGGTTCAGAATTCCTTCTAGCCTTCAGCAGCCAATAGCTTCAAGATCTTGAGGGAGAGAAAGCCCAGGCCTTTGGTCTCATGCCTCCAATTTCCAGATCTTTGCGTAAGCCGTAGATGGCAGAGTCTGTCAGATGTACTCAGCCACTGAAAAGGTTTGAAGGAAAAAGGATAATGTATTAGTACCAGGGCACGGCCTTGAGAGCAGAAACACACTGGATGGGTGGCAGGGAAACCAGAGAATCATGGGTGGATCTGAGCCATGCCCACACCCCCTCGATCCAGATTGATGTCCACTGTGCCTCAGTACCTCAGAAAGTGAGTCTATTTGGATATCTGGTCTTTACAGATCTAATCAAGTCAAAATGAGGTCATCAGGGTAGGCCCTAATCAGATTAGGACTGGTGTCTTCATCATAGGGGGAAGTTGGGATGCAGAGACACACATAGAAGAATGCCACACGTGCATAAAGATGTCCACCCTGAGCCCATGAGAGAAGTCTGGGACAAATCAGAGGCCCCCAGAAGACGTCTTCGAAGGCACTGTTTTCTGGGGCAGCCAAACCCAGAGGGGGAGTGAGAGTCGCTGCTTGGTTCTGAAGCATTGTTTCATGTAGGACAGAGCTGCACTTGGAGACACGTCTTGAGAATAAGTCAGTAAACAGATTAAAGAGACTTTCTACCATCCCCACTAATCCTCGATCTTCCTCCTGCCCTGCTTGCCTTCAAGTTCAGTCCGTGTTATTCTTTCATGTTATTATTGGATGGTGGCAATGAAGAAGCCCACGCCTGCGAACCCACCTTGCTAACCACAGTCTCTCTTCCTGCCTCTTTCCCACAGTTTCTGCCATCAATTTTGTTGGGTTTGCATGGGAATGTACGTGTGTCGGGTGAACTCTTGAGTGTGTTTGCCTTGCAGGTGGAGGCTTGTTGGAGGAGGAGGCGTAGGAGGGGTGTGTCCAGGGTGGAGATCACGGTTGGCTTCGTGTGAGCAAGCTGGGGAGGGGTCTATGGACTCTCGAAAGAGCCTTGACCTGCGAACCCTGTGTTTTCTCCTTTGCACTCCGTGTGTGAATTTGGCAGCACTTTCGGAAAACGGCTCTGAATTTTCTAGGTCAGTTGACTAGCTTTGGACCGCTGGACACCAGTATTGGCAGGACCATTCCAAAAAAGGGTCTAATTGGAAGGGATCTCAACAGGGGTCTCATGCGTGACTGCTCACACCTGCGGAAGGAACACAGAAGGTAGATCCCGGGTATGGAAAAGGCACACCAGAGATTGACCTAACATGATGTTACATTCCTGTTGGGTGTGGAGGGGAAGGGTGGCCTCTCATGGGGGGAAAGGGGAGGGGAGTCTCCTTTGAGGTCCCATTTGTGCTGAGTGACTAAAGTGAGGGTGATGTGATGAGTAATCTGTAGACTTCCAACTGCTGTAACACTGTGTGAATAATTCTGATAATGGCCCTTTACTCAGCGAGGGTGGCAGCCAGATAAGCAGATTGCCACAGCTCTCTGTCAGCTTAAGTTAACAGCTCCTTCGATCGCCATCTGACATGACGTAACACAACACTGTGACAGACATGTCCCTGTGGGACCTGCCAGGCTGAGGGGAGAATGATGAAACGGGAGCCGGTCCTGATGGAAGGCCTCCTTAGGAAGGGCTGGGCCGACGTTCATTCTCTGTACTAAGCAGCAAGGGCAGATGGACTGAGGCTTCAGTCTCCAAGGAGCTTCGGGGACTTCTTCCTTGTAAAGGGGCTTGTGCAGAGGGAGGAAGGGTGTTGCACCAATCCCATATGGTCTTATAATAAAAACCCAGAGCCAGATATCAGGGTGAAAGCTGAAAGATCAGAGAAGCAGAGCAAGCCACAGCCACCACCTCTTACCTCACCAACTCCTCAGCCTGAAAGCAAGAGCCAGAGTTCCTGTCTCCTCCTGCCTTATATTCCTTTCTCTGCCCAGCCATATCACTTCCTGTCTCAACCTTCCTAGTGCTGGGATTAAAGGTGTGCGATTCCAAGTGCTGGAGTTAAAGGTGTGTGCTACCACTGCCTGGCTCTGTTTCTCTTTTAGACCGGATTAATCTCGTGTAGCACAGTGTGGCCTTGAACTCACAGAAATCCAGGCTGCTCTCTGCCTCTGCCTCCTGAGGGCTAGGATTAAAGGTGTATGCCACCACTGCCTAACCTCTGTGGCTAACTCTGTGGCTGGCTCTGTCCTCTGATCTTCAGGCAAGTTTTATTTCTTAGATTACAAACAATAAATCACCCCAGAAGGGCTTTCCTGACAAAATGGCTGCACCTTGGTTTATCAGCCCATTTCACAGTGGTTCATGAATGGATGAGGTTTTCCGTCAGCTTGCCAAATTTTCTTTTCTCATGGTGGTAAGTGCACTCCAGAGTTCCTGGGTGAGCCAGCCATCTCTGTGCTTCCAGCCTGTGTGTTTTGGCAGGCTTCACCCATACTTCCTGTTCTATGGGAGAGTTCGTAGCCCAGGCCTGGTTGACAAGAGTGCTACCCAACCAGGCACAGAAACACTCTGAGCCAGTCAGAGACATGGCAGAACCTTCGTGCCAGCCACGGGAAAGAGGTTTCTTTTTGTTGGAGTTGTTAAAAAATAGTATGGTTAATGTAGAATGGCTCAGGAAGCCCTCTTGCCTCCTTGGGAAAAGATGTTGGCTCAAACAAGGTCAACACAGAATAGAGAGGCAAGCAGAGCTGGGGGTGGAGGACATACAAAGAATGAAAATATACAGTTGACCAAATATATATTTACATATATATGTGTGTGTAATATTCATATATAATATATATTATACATATACATATATAATATATTATATACATACATATTTTATGTGTATAGTATACACAGACATGTATATACAATTGAAAAAATATGGAATCATTTCAAATGAAGCTGTGTCTAGATGCCTGAACGGATGCTCAACACTGAGGGACATTTCCCTCTCCACTCCCCAGCCCCTCTTGGGTTGGGTCTCCATCATTTATAACTGTCAAGAGTGGTCTCAGAGCACAGGAGTCACCATGGTCTCTCACATGCAGCACTCTGGTCTTTAAGTCATGGCAGATGGGCACTTCCCACAGAAGGCCCCCAGGTCTGCCCCTGTGCCGTCCTTCTCCTCAGGGGCCCCTCCTTGTATCTCTCTACCTCTCTCAAGGCTTTCACTTTTCTTCCTTTCTTTTGCTAAACGTATTGCTCTGTCATACAGTGAGTGAGAGCTCTAAACTCGGTAGGGGACAAGGACCAGGAACAGAGCAGGGGTTCCCTACTAGCCAATCCTGGAACAACTTAAACACCAAAATGGAGAGGGAAAAAGTGAGTCATAAGCCATTGAAAACAGAAGTCTAGAATTGCGGTGGCGCCTGTGGCCGATGGGGATCCAGGGCAAACAGCGCAGGACACCATGGTCTTCTGAGGCTCTGAGGGCTCCTCTGTCCTGTGGTGGGTCATCTCTGAGCATTTGTAGAGGAGCATTGGTGTGACAGATAAGGAAATTGATCCTGTGGAGAAACTCATCATGGATGGGATAAGAGAGTCCAAACCAAAGGCACACATCAGAGGACCTGCTGCTACTGGCCCAGAGTAGCAGCAAGAGCTGAGCAGAGCTTTCGAAGCTTAAAGACATGGTTGACAAAGGAGATGTGAATACTTCTACCTTCAGATTTTAAGACCTGAAGTTTGAAGTCACTGAAAAACTCTAGTCCTGAGAATTTACCATGAATTAGTTGTACAACTAATTTGAAAAATTCCAATAGACATTTGTTTCACAATTAAAAAAAAAAAAAGGTTGTGAGTTCATACCCCCAAAGTGGGTGCGTTAACAGTGCAGCAAACAGAGAAGACCGGGTTTCACTGACAGAGAACTGTGGGAACACCAGCTAGCAATGCCTGGGAAATCATTGTTGAAAATTTGAGGACCAGAAAGATGGCTTGTGGGTAAGAGTTTGGGATCTCCTGAAGCTATGTGTAACAGCTGGATTCAGGAGCACACATGTGTAACCCAACACTCTTCTGGTGAGGCGGAAGGCTGGGACAGGGGAACCACCCCACCTGGAAGTTTGTCGGCCAGCTAGCCGGAAGTAGCCAGAGCAGTTGTACAAACAAGAGAGTTTCTGCCTCTAGCAAAGAGGAAGATGAGAAGCAACTTATAGAAATGTGTGATATAGAAATGATAGGACAAAAGGGTAGATTATTGAATCTCCTTTAATCAAAAAAACTATTAATCTTACATATTTTACATTAGTATAGCTTTTGGCTTACTGATACAAATTTAAAGTTAATTTTATTATACTATATGTACATTTCTACTCTTGTTTAGGGTATTATGTTTATGCAACTCGTTTAAAATTGTAATATGTAGGTCAAGCCCACACTCCCAGAACCCGCCATGTGTAGCTCAAGGCCTCATGCTGAGGCGTCTCTGAATCACGGCTCAACTGAGAGACACAACTAGGAAGCTGTTTTTAGCACCGTTCTAGAATCTCTTCTTAAGTTCTCTCAGGTGTTAAGTGGAAACTCTTGCCACCACATATGGGCGCCAAACGTAGCTGGAGTTTTCTCTGGATGAATCTCTCCCATCTGTGGTCCTACAACCACTTAAAAAGTAAACACACAGAAGCTTATATTAATTACAAACTGTATCGCTTATGGCTCCAGCTTCTTGCTAGCTAGCTCTTACAACTTAACTCAGCCCATTTCCATTAATCTATGTTTTGCCACATGGCTCTGTGGCTTACAGGTACTTTCACTTCTTCCTTCTTGGGTGGTTGGATCACGGCTCCTCTGACCCCACCCTTCTTCATCTCCATCTTTAGTTTGAATGTACCACCTAACTTTATTCTGCCTTGCCATTGGCCAAACAGCTTTATTTATCAACCAATGAGAGCAACACATATTCACAGTGTACAGAAAGACATCCCACAGCACCAACTCCTGAAAGTTGACCTCTGACTTTTGCAAAAACTGAAGCAAGCAGGTGCTCACACACACATGCACATGCACACAATACACCCCAAATATTTTTAATTTAATTAAATTAAAAAAAAAAACTAGAGCCTGGAGAGATGGCTCAGTGGTTAAAAGCATTTGCTGCTCTCCCAGAGGACCTGAGTTTAGTTCTTAGCATCAACATCAGGTTGCTTACAGCTGTCTGTAACTCCAGCTCCAGGGAACCCAAAGTCTCTGGCTTCTGAAGTCACCTGCATTCATGTTCATATACCCACATGTAGACATACACACTTACACAAGATTAAAACTCATAAAAAATTAAATTAAAAAAAAGAAAACCATCATTTTGAAGGCGTGATGGTAAGGGTTTTTGTCAGCAAGGACACTGAGTTTGCAGATCACTTTGTGTAGTACAGACATTTGAATAGTATCAATGCTTTCAACTCATTAACAGGGATACTTTCCTGCTGTGTCTTCTTCGGTGATATTTGGATTATAAATTGGGCACCATCTAAATATACCGAATCGCTAATGGCTTGGGGTGTGTGTGGGGGGGGGAGGGGAATCAGGAGCCAGAAAGAGATGGAGGGAGGTAGACAGGGAGACCATGAAGCACCCAAGGAAATGAAGCTGTCAGTTCGTTGCGGCTAAGGGTGGGTGTAGAGTGTTTTCCTCTCCGTCACCTCAGGAGGCTTGACATGACGCCCAACTTCTTGTTGTTGGTTTTAAGAGCCTGGCTGCAGGTCAGGGCTGTTCTCACTAGCCTGGGGACAGCAGTTCCCACCAGCTGTGTGTGCACCTTGCAGACCCCTCCCCCCCCATGCCCTGCTGTAGCAATGAACAGCACATGAGACTTCTCTCCACATACATCAATGGTTTTGTCAAATGGGATTTAATCCTTCCAAATCAGGGGGATTATTTGGGGGAAGCCATTAAAATTGTTAATTAAAATGTTAATGTCCCATTGCTGTTATTCTGTTTATAAGAATTTTCCTGGAGCCTGGTGTGTGGTGCCTCTCTGCTCTGCTCCTGTCTAACACAGGTGAAATCCTGAACTTTGGAATTGCTTGCATTTCTTCTTGGCCCGAGGAACTCTCCAATGTGGGCACAAGGCTCAAGAAAAGAAATGTGTTTCAAAGACACCTCCAAGTTAAGTGGACATGGATAATTTGGACTAAATAATTCTCACTATTTTTAACATGTGCAAATATAAGCTATGGCCACTGTATCATCCAAAATGAAAACACCAGAAAAATGTTACAAAATCTTAAAAGGGTATTTTCATAGTTCCCCAAAAAAATGCCACCACACAATGAGAATTGTGAGTTGGTGGAATGGGCTGTAAGGACTGCACCTGTTCACACAGCAAGGGTCCCTGGGAAGAGAGCAGGCTGTGGGGACTTTTTATGCCCTGCATATTCTAGAATGTGTAGCCACAACCTTGGCTCCAACACACTAGGTGGTGCTCCCCACTGTGCTAGCCAGAAAGATTGCTAAATGTCCCCTGAAGGGCAACCTTGATGGAGAAATACAGCCCTGATCTGAGAGGACTGTGTGAGAATGTGAGTGTTTGGGGAATAAAGAGGTGTCTGTGTTTGCTCGTCTGAAAATGTGTTCCTTGGAACACTGGCATCTTGTGAGATAAGTGGTGACCCCTTAAATGGGATTCGTGTTCAAACAGTGTTGAGAAATAGCATATAATTTTCCTCTCAGTTGAAGGCTCTCTCTATATATACATCAGAATAGTAAAGGCTTTGAGAGGTTGTGCAAGAAAACTGCTTGCCTTTGGTTAAATTCAATTACCACAGAACATTTTTATCAAGGGACAGTATTCACTTCCTGAAGGTCACTATTGTGTTGCAGGACACAGCTTGTGTGTAACTGAGACACAGGGTATGTGAATGAATTGAAGCCAGAGGGTCCAGATTCTCAAGCCAGAGTCAAAGGATTTGGATTCAGTTAGGAGCTCTGAATTTCATAGTCAACAATCTAAGACTAACCAGCAGACAGTATTACTAAAGCTAGCTTAGTTCTTCAGCTGATATACACTAAGCAACATCAGCCTAGTGGCAGTAAGGCTAATAAATTGAAAGATGTAGAAATAAGAACCAACAAGATGGCAACGTGGGTAAAGGTACCT
>CABHPH010090854.1:0-10717 GCA_902168325.1 Peromyscus nudipes
AAGAGTATAAAAGGAACCTTCTAGATGATATAAAAGTAAAATTGTTGCATCACAAAAGAACTGATTTCTATGTAAAGGAAAATCAAAAGACAAAGAATATCCCTTAATTAAATGTATATATATGTAATTTAAATGTATATATATAATTTAAATGTATATATGTATAAATTCAACAGAGAAATTTGGAGAAGTTGATACAAAGCATAATAGAACACCCAGTAGTTTAGATACAGAAGAGAAAAACTATGGATCCACCAAGAAAAGCCATCTGTCAATTGTCGAGAGTCATACAGACAGAAGACAGCACAACAGAGGAACTTATCCAGAAGTATTTCTGAAATATCACAGGACCAGAAGCTGTTTTCCCCATGTTGAAGGCAAAAAGATCTATGGAATGCCTACCTCCGTCAACAGCTAGGGTCCTGATGGTAAGGTGAGGCTCCTGGAACTTTCTGGGGAGGGACAGTTATGACATTTGAGATGACAAAGTATTTGAGATCAGATCGGCATTGGTCTCGTCAACAGGAGATCAAAAGCTCCAATCAGGTTTAGCTCAGTGGTAGAGCACTTGCTTGGTAAGTGAAAGGCCCTGTGTTCAGTCTTTAACTTGGGAGGCTGGGAAGGGACACAACTACAAATCCTGGTGTGGTAGCATACAACTTTCATTCCAGCCCTTGGGATACAGAGGTGGGCAGATCTTTGTAAATTCAAGGCCAGCCTGGTCTATGTAGGAATGTCAAGACAGTCAGGGCTAACTGTTGAGAGTGTTTCACAAGACAAACAGCCTCCTCCCTGCATAGCTGAAGTTGTATTCAGGGAGGTATGTACAGGATGGAATAGAAAGAAATGAAGTCCCAGGAGAAAAGTGAGCCAGCATTATAAAGACACAGCAGCCAGACCTGGAGTGTGGGAATGAGGACTTCAGGGGTTGGGAGGAGGGGTTTGAGGTCTTGCAGGCCTTGAATCTTTGTTTTTCCTTCTTTTTCTACCAAGCTAGGGAAACCAGGGTCTTCTACACACTAGGCAAGTATTCTATCATTAAACCGCATCACCACCCCTTTGTGTTTTTTGAAATGATGTGTGTGTACTATTTCTGTTAAACCAAAACCCCCAATTTAATAGGGGTGGAATTAATAAACTGAAAAAAATTAACAGTTTTGATTTTGAACATTATTTTGTCATGACCTTGATCAACTCTTTCAACCTCTTCTAAAGGTAATATTTGTGCTTCTTCATTTACAAAACAAGGCAGTCTCTTAGAGACATTTTCTTTCAGATTCTTTCTAGGCCTTTTGTTCTAGAAACTTGAAGGGCACAGCTTTGCATGGAATGGCCTTGGATCCCAGGAATCCCTCACAGTTTTCCCCCTGCACCCCTAGACCCCCAACCTCTTGTGTATGCCCATCCACCTAATTTCCAGGTAGGGGACAAATGTGAGGGATGTGGGTCTCATGGAAGGTGTCTGGGGCACGTGGCTTATTTACATGCTCTCCGTTTTGTGTCACTGGGGCCTCTGAGGCTCCCTGCTGAGAAGCAGGGCTGGCTGGAAGCTGATCTGGCAGCTCGTTAACACTCAATTAAAGCTCTTCTCTACAGTATGGCATTAACTTTTTAAAAATTTATACAAGCAATTGAAGGAAGTAAAGTGCAACTGTGGTTTTCGAAGTAGTGCATGTGAGGAAGGCTGTGGAATTGTTCTTCCCTGCCCAGTGTTTAGTTTTCAAATTTATACGTGCAATTGCATTGGAAATTAAAGTGTGGTTTTAAGGTGGATGTGGGTGTCTTACATGGCACAATATTAACCACTTTATATTTATAAATGTAATTAAAATGGGATTACTTTGAAATTAAAGAGCATAGAAAGGAAAAGATACATGCACTTTCTTAGGGATATACTGCTTTTCCCATCTATAAATTCCTGATGAGCATGTTGGTACCAAAGTCTTAACTTGTGTAGACCAGGGAGCTCAAATTCTCCAGCTGGAATAGCTAAGAGATTCTCATCACATTTGCCATCTCCCCTCCTCGCCTTATTTTCTCAAGTTGAAGTCCAGGGGATCTGCTTCCCCTGGGGTGGACCTGTTGTACACTTGGCAATTGGCTCATCCATGCTGAGGCTGTTGACTTACCTCAGTGGTATCTTAGAGGAGACCCAGGTACCATAGACTGCCATCCCTGGAGTTATGTAGGAACTGGTTTGCAAGAACTGAGGGAAGGTTGCTGGGAGCCTCTCTATATAGCTGGGAGTCTATTGGCTTGAACCTTGTTGGGAGGTTGCTACTGTTCCAGGTGGGGCCTCTTATATACAGAAGTATTTCCTGGCTAAACACGGGCCTGCGATGATTGGGGCAGGTCCTGGTAGGAAACATGGACCATTTCTATCCTCCTGCAAATCTAAACAGTATATTCCAGGACATTAGAAAAGTCATCGGAGAGGAGGTGGGGGGAGGGAATGGGAGGAGAGGAGTGTGGGGGTATTGTGTTCCCCAAAATATTGTGTATGCTAATAAACTTATCTGGGGTCAGAGAACAGGACAGCCACAATATTAAACATAGAGGTTAGGCAGTGGTAGCATACACCTTTAAACCTAGCATTCCAGAGACAGAAATCCCTCTGGATCTCTGTGAGTTCAAGGCCACGTTGGAAACGGCCAGGCACGGTGATACACACCTTTAATCCCAGAAAGCCACACCTTTAATCCCAGGGAGTGGTGGTAGAAAGCAGAAAGGTATATAAAGCGTGAGGACCAGAAACTAGAGGCATTTGCCCTGGAGAGGCATTTGCCCTGGAGAGGCCTTTGGCCTGGAGAAGCCTTTGGCCTGGAGAAGCATTTGGCCTGGTTAAGCATTCAGGCTTTTGAGCAGCAGTTCAGCTGAGACCCATTCTGGATGAGCGCTCGGGGCATCCAGTCTGAGGAAGCAAGACCAGCTGAGGATCCGGTGAGGTGAGATAGCTGTGGCTTATTCTGTCTCTCTGACCTTCCAGTGTTCACCCCAATACCTGGCCTCGAGTTTGATTTTATAAATAAGAACTTTTAAGACTCATGCTACAGAGGAGGGAGGGGAAATTGCGGTAGGGATGTAAAACCAATAAATAAAATAGATGAATAAAGAAAAGAAAATTCATCTGAAGGTTGTCTTTCTTGACTCTTGGCATTGCCAGAAATAATTTAAACATTTCCCCCTTCCAGTTTAGATCAGTTCTTTGAAAACCACTGACTTTTCCAATTGTATATCTAGGACATTGTTGAATAATTCCAAAGCGCAGACGTTGCCTGTTTGTCTCTTGAGACAAGGAGACCAAGAGGGCACGCATCTGTGTGGTCCAGCTCTGCATGTCTCCATCTCCTCTGCCTGCCATGTCTCCTTCAACACAGGGAGGCTGTCATGCTTTCTGCCTCCCCTCTGTTATCCTCATTGCCAGAAACATCTCATTATCCCAGTGCTTAGGACAGAGGGGAATCAGTGGCTGTGCTTGGCAGTGTATTACTGAGCCCCAAAGCCCCAGGCATTCAGGTCTTGCCCAGGCCAGGCACAAGATGCCCACCTTAGTCTTTCCATCTTCAAGGTTCTAGATGGGAAAGAGTTGGGAGACAGTGCTATCCCCATCTCTCGTGTCTGTGATCTAAGCCCCTTTATCATTCATTACCATTTTCAGAAGTCTTTGAATTAAGACCCCTTTCTCCTTTGCCTCCCCCTAATACATTTGCATGCTTATTGAGGCGAAAAATTACATGATTTCAAGATTGCACTGGGGCCTGTTTCAGACCTTGGGCCTAGTTAGCAGGGCCATCGCTGTACAATTAAGCTGGGACTCACAGTCCTTAACAAGGACTTGCCAGGCTTCAGTGTGAGAGCTTCCTGAGATGACTTTGCTTCACTGCTCTACAGCCCTGGGGTGCCTTTGTCATATCCGGAGCTTCCATCCAAAGCCTAGATACCCCAGGCAGGGTGAGTCTGAGGAAAAACACAGTGTAGCTGCACAGTGCGTCATGGTAAATGAATAGCTAGAGGGCTGAGGGAGAGTTGTCCCCTGAAAACAATTCTGTTTAAAATGTTCAGAAGAAAAGGTTAGGCCTAAGTCTTTGGCAAGAAGAGTCAGACTTGCTATTAAGAGAGACAAACATATCAGATGAAATCATTGACTGCTTTTCGCTGAGACTCCTGTCAGTGGTGAAGTTCAGGAGCTTCCAAAAATACACAAAAGACTTGAAAATGAGGAATTCAGAGTGGAAAGATAAATGAGAAAATAGGAAAGCCTTGAATGTATTTTATGTCCTACTTGATGGGAAGAGAGGGATAAGAGCGATACTTTATGAATATGTGGGCAGGGTCAGGTACATGGCTACATGGGGCCTCTTCAGTTCTGGGGACACAGGACCAGGCTGAGTCCTTTAGGTCAGAGGGTTTGCCTTGGCAACTGGGAATGCAGACTTTTAGCAACTGGATGGGTCCATTTAATCCACATTTCTATTGACTAATCATCTAGGCTTTGCTGTTTTCTGTCTCTTTTTATCTTCTCACCTTTCCCTCCTCAATTATTTCAAAGTCCCTGCAAATCTTTGGTGACTGGAGGCACAAAGCACACCCAGTCAACGAGTTAGAAATTATTCTGGGATTTATTCAGAGGATGAGAGAACCCACTTACTGCAAATCTCCTGAAATTAACCTGACTGAAAGGAAAGCTGGGCTGAACTCTCTGGTTTTGTGGACACCATTTGTGAATATCTTCACAAGCTCATTCAGTGGGAATTGACTGGACACTTGCTTAGTCCCCGGCTGAGGGTCCTTGTCTCTTGTGGGCCTTCTTTGCAGCTGGGGAAATGCATTTCACAGATATGCCAGGTAGATGGAGGAGGATATTTTGCCTGGAAACACTGAGCCTCTGGGCTGTGGGTCAGCAGGACTATCCTATGTGAGCCTGGTTGTAGGGGTCAGGACAATCTGATTCTGCAAACACTTCCTGGCAGTGGCTTGTTTATGCACATGTTTCCGGGCAGGTTCCAGAAGTTCTTGGTAGGAGAGAATGAGCCAGAAGAACTGAGCTTCTCAGCTGTGAGCTGCGGGTGTGAGCTGGGGGTGGACACAACTGAATGCTGCTGTCCCTCTCTCGGTGTGGCCTTTCGTCTTCTGAAGAGATCACACCTGAACTCAGCCTCTCTAATCCTGCGTGTGCTTTCTCCCTGCTGGCCTCTGTTCCCCAGAAGTGCAGGGAGGCAGAGAACACAAGCAAATGAGTGAGGTGATCAAGTTCTGTGTTGTAAAGGAAGAAGACACAGAGCAGAGAAGCAGAGATGGGGAGGTTGAATGGCTCTTCCCAGACACAATTTTGTTGTTGTTTAAAGTTCAGACATATTTTTTTTTAGATTAGCATACAAAGTAACAGATCTCATTATGGTGACTCTGTACATGCGTCACACTTTGTTGCCATTTGTACCTCTCCCCCACTGCCCTTTCCCAGGCCTCACTCCAGCTAGTTCTCTCTCTTCCTGCCTCCAGTGAGCCCCCTTCTGCTTCCTTATATGCATATTTTATCGCCCTCTATATTTCTCACCTCCCTTATGATCTTAGTCATCCCTTTTCATGAGTTTCCTCTCTAGTTTCAGCACCAGTCTTCTTTTTCTTATTTATTTTATTCAATTAACATTTTTTCATTTATTTTACATACCAACCACAGTTTCCCCTCTCCTCTCCTTCCATTCCCTCCCCATCTACCCCACCGACTCCCCTCCCCATACACCAGTGTTTCTAAACAGAAGAAACAGCCAAGACCCCAAGACTCCAAGTGCCCCTTCCATCATGGTGAGGACCTGAGAATGAGCAAGTAGCCTTCACCAGGCATGGGGTCTTTTAGTGCCTGGCATTTAGACTCAGCACCTCCAAAATGGAGAAAGCTGTTTGTTGTTCATAAGCCAGCCACATCGGAGTGTTTCGTTACCTGCTGGTTTTGAGTATTTTGTCATAGACGCCTAAATGGCCCAAGATAATAAAGTGCCCACTACTTATGATCTAAAATTTTTATATTAATATTATTCATATGAGTGCTTTGCCTGCATGTATGTACGTGTGCACCACATGTGTGCCTGCTGTCTGTGGAGGTCAGAAGAGGGTGTCAGATCCCTTATAACTGGAGTTACAGATGATTATGAACCACAATGGGGGTACTGGGCTCCCCTGAAAGGGCAACCAGTGCTCTTAACAACTGAGCCATTTGTGCAGCCCCGCTACTCAATACTGAAGCCCAGCAGCTTTCTCCTGTATCAGTACAGTTTGCAATACTATCTTATTTATACCAGGCGTTTGACCAGCATGCTTCTGTCCTCCTTCTTTCCCTTCAGTATAAAGGTTGGCTCTCGGGACTAAATCATCAGCAGTAGCAAACAAGAGTGATGTAGGAAATTACTGGGTGACAGGAAAAAGCCAAACCGCCAATGAGACCGGGAGTCCAGAAAGTGACAGATTCGTTGCTGTCTCCTTTCCAGGCTGAAGCAACCTGAGGGCAGTGCCCTTTTTTTCTGTATCTGGTACCATGTCTAGCTTACCTGTGGGCACTTAGCACCTATTTATCATTATCACTGAAACTGACAAATATGGGATCCTTTTTTCCCATCCCACACACGGGAAGGCAATTGCTGCTTGGACTGGTATCAATTCAAACCACAGCCCTGCTGCTGAGACAAGAACTTTGCCTTATCTTGAAGCCTTACAGCTACTGGGAGCTGCAGGCCAATGTAATTTGCCGGTGCTTTTTAAGTCACTAGCAGTTTTTCAGTAAACATATCAAGCCCTTAATGGGGTTTTTGAAAGTAAATCTCCTGTTTGAAGTGAGAAGGAAAAGAAATAAGTAGTTATTATTCCATTTCTGTCCTTTACCTTTTAATCTGGGGGCTGAGGGAAGGTGAGTGAAACCGGGCTGGGTAGAGTGATTCCTCAAAGCAAACAGGCATCCCGGTGGAGAGTCAACCTCCTCCAGCCACTGGTGTGCCTGGGAGCCACGTGGATGAAATATTAAGTATCAGGCAGCAGTAATGTGGCTGCTGCAGACGTAATCAGATGGGTAGTTAAAAGCCTGGCATTCTTTAGGGAAACAAATGATTGATCAACCCTGCAAAATAAATACGCTGCCTCTTTGGCTCTACAGAGCAACTCTAAATATTCAATCCATCCCATGTTCGTGAAGGGCTGTCCTCAACCCACTTTTGGTTGTTTGTGATTTTTGGATGGATTTATCAAACATGTCCTTTTAGGGATTTTGATCCAGGCTATGGATGCAGGGAGTGCCATTTAAAATTCTTGTTCTGTCTCTTTCTTGGCATGAGGCTCCTTGGAGCCAGTGGTAACGTGCAGTTAGTTGTTGGGGAGGTTGTGTGTTCTTTGGAGGACAGTGCTGGGGTGGGGGCCATCTGGGCCATTGGCACACAAAGGCATCCATCATTGTGTGTATTTGCAGCTGGGAAGCAGTGTGTCAAACACAAAACATGATCTGGTTTGGAAAGTGGTTGGCTCCTTGTGGACTCAGCCTGTAAAGATTGGGGGTAGTGCCTTCTGGGGGCAGCCTATGTGGTGTGCACTTTCCACAAGGGAGATGGTGGCTAGATTGGAAGTGCTGAATGGTGTTGCTTCTCAAGGACACTCTGGTGTTAGGTGACTCTTGTCTTTCAAAGCAATCAGGTGCTTCCCAGGTACTAGAGATGGGTAGAAGGTGGCTGGGTTTGCACAAGCCTTAGTTGTCATAATATGTTGGCTCACAACAGGTAGAAGCTGCTTTGAGGAGGTATCTCTATAGCTGCTTTTGTCAAATAGCACCTCTAGTCCCCTGGTGGTTGTGGGTGAGTAAGAAGCTCAGGAGATGACGTGGTATCAAACAGACAGGATCCTTTCTAGTTGGGGGAACATTCAGGGTTTTATTTCTCTCTGGAAATAGTGCTGAGTTTGGCTGAAGGCCACTGACAGGGATCTCTAGGAAGGAGTTGGTTTGGACTCATGGAAATGATAAGATGCAAAGGTTATAAAGTGCTTTTATGCCCCACTATGTAAGTCATGCAAATAATTATCTCATTCATTAAAGTCAATGCACACTTATTAAGTGCTTGTTATATATCAACCTCTCTGCTCAGGCAGTGGAGAGGGACAAGAGATATGGCCTTAGGCCCTCAAGGCAGTAGGTAGTTATTAGAACTTAGACTTTACATATGGACCTATTTGGGTTGTCTTTACCAGCACACACTTCTCAAGATGGTAGCTAGTAGAACTTACTAAGGAACAACCCCTGAGGTTATCCAGAGGACTTTGGAGCAAGTGGGAAAATGCACCAATGCAACATTATTAGAGAATTCAAAACCAATCATGGTTCTGAGGGCCTAGCAAGAGCTGCAGGCTTTGGGAGTAGAGTCCAGACTATTGCTTTTCAACCAGTGTGTTTGCAACCAGACTTAGCAAGTCAAGCCTGCTTGTGCTGAAGAGAGCAGATGGAGAGGTGGATCCTTCTTTTTGGGTCTTTCTCAACCCTGGAAATGCAACAGATGGCACCTTACAGCCAGAAGAGACCAACTTGGGACACACGAAGGGTTTACCCACTGGGCTGTGTATTCGATGTTTACCAGTGCCCAGGAGAAGGGTAGAATGGAAGCTCTGTGTGTTTGTGTATGTGGGAGAAATGTGGCTTTCTGGGGAATGTTCATGGTAGTAGGAGAGAGAATGGAGTAAGGGTCACAGAGATGGGGAGGCTGTGGGAAGGCTCTGATGGCTCACTTTCCTGGAGTGACAGCTGGTAGGCAGCTGTAGAGATACTGTGTGTGTTAACAGCCACAGTGACTGGGTGTTTATTGAATTGCTGTGGATTTTCTAAAAGCAAAGCAAGCATACCAAATTGCTGCAAATTACCAAGGGCTTTCCTAATGTCTGATAAAAATACTGTGAACGTTTAAGGACACAGGCCCTCCCTGCAAATGGTTCTGAATATGGCAATAGGGCTGTTCCTGCCTAGAGGACAAGTGAACTGGATCTTCAGCGCAAACCAACAGCTAAGAGAATGGGAACCCCACCAGAAGGTGGCTGCTTCAGATTCAGGTTGGCCTCCTTGTCCTCAATTAGCCTTCTTGCCTGTACAGAGATGCTTTGCATGGCTCACTGCCTCTTGAGAAGCATGTGCCTCCATCTGGTGGTGATGGTGCAGTTTTGGGTTCAGAGTGAAAACACTGGGCAGGAGGATGGGCTGAATCTTAATGACTTTCCTTAATGATCCCCTGTCTCTCTTACCTTTACATGTCCTGCTCTTTCTTCTGCTGTGGAAAAATACGAATGTCTTGAAGTAGGTTCTAGACTAGAAAAAAAAATCTATTTGGGAGATAAACCCCTGCATAGCTCATACCCTGTTTCTTCAGACTCAGTCTAGTGTAGCTATGTTTCTGCCATTCTGTCCATTTTCCTTCCTGACTTGGTTGTGTTCTTTAGACAGAAATAAACTATAATTCTTTTGTCCTAAGAAGAAAAGCATCACGGGCCTCAGAGGCTTTTTGCTTCCAGCCCTATACTGAGAAACTCTGAGAATTAAATTACGCCCAGTTTAAAAATCAAAGGAATAACTACTTAGGGTCCAAACACACTTTGGGTTAAATCAGTTCAAAGCATCAGAAAGATCTTTGGGAATGTTGGAAGAACACAGCAGGCAGCCTGGTTTGCATTTCCTAACCTGTGTCATTCACTATTTTGGTTCCTAGGAGGCTCGAGGAATCTCACTGCCTTCCAGCAGCTAAAATGCATCAGGTATTCTACCCTACCCTTGGCAGTTAGCAAGAGAAATTCAGGAAGAGACGTTCTCTCTCCTGCCTGATAGGTTTTTGGTGTTAACTTCATCACCTGCTTGCCTCAGCTTGGGATTTGTTTGGCCAGGATGTCATCTCATTGAACACCAAGGAGAGTAATACAGTTTGGAAACACATGCTTTTGTGGTATGTCTCAGCAGGGGAGTCCAGGGTATTGAACTTTCAATATAATCTATGAGTTAGGAGAGAGGGCCCAGTGCTTTTGGGAGAGAACAAAGGCTTCCTGAACGAGAGTCTGAAGGGTCAAGAAGTGACCGAGAGTGTGCCTGGGCCAGAGAGGGAGTAGACAGAAGGACAGAAACGGAGAAGAGGCAAGCAGAGTTGTGGGCTCATCTCTTCCCACCACTGCTCACCAGCTCAGAGATGGCAGCCTGCGGTTAGGAGTGGGACAAGCAGGAATGACAGTGAGCGACCAACAGGAAAAGCACATGTTTTCTATTGAGAATGAGCAGCCATCACAAGCAGAGGCAGTCTGATAAGATATAGGGAGTTATTTCAATATTCTTATATCTGTTAAAACTTGTTTTATGACCGAGTATGTGGTCAATTTTGGAGCAGGTTCCGTGAGGTGCTGAGAAGAAGGTGTACTCTTTTGTGTTTGGGTGAAATGTTCTGTAGATATCTGTTAGGTCCATTTGAGTCATAAAGTCTGTTAGTTTCCTTATTTCTCTCTTTAGTTCTGACTGGACGACCTGTCCATTGGTGAGTGTGGTGTATTGAAGTCTCCCATTATTAATGTGTGGGGTTTGATGTGTGATATAAACTTTAGTAATGTTTCTTTTACAAATGTGGGTGCCCTTGCATTGGGGGAATAGATGTTCAGAATTGAGATGATCTTCTGGTAGATTTTTTCCTTTATTGAGAATGAAATGTCTTTTTCCATCTCTTTTGAT
>CABHPH010090854.1:10817-22484 GCA_902168325.1 Peromyscus nudipes
CCATTTGATTGGAAAATCTTTTCCCAATCCTTTACTCTGAGGTAATGCCTGGCTTTGAAGTTGAGGTGTGTTTTTTGTATGTAGCAGAAGGACAGATCCTTTTTTTTTTTTTTTTTTTGGTATCCATTCTGTTTCCTGTTTCTTTTATTGGCAAATTGAGCCCATTTATATTGAGAGATATTGATGACCAGTGATTGTTAATTCCTGTTATTTTGTTGTTATTGTTGTTGATAGTGTGTGTGTGTGTGTGTGTGTGTGTGTCCCTTCTTTGGATTTTGCTGGTGTAAGATTATCTATTGCCTGTGTTTTTGTGGGTGTAGTTAACTTCCTTGGATTGGAGTTTTCTCTCTAATACCTTCTGTATGGCTGGATTTCTGGATAGATATTGTTTAAATTTGACTTTGTCATGAAATATCTTGTTCTCCATTTATGGTGAATGAAAATTTTCCTGGGTATATTAGTCTGGGCTGGCATTAGTGGTCTCTTAGAGTCTGCAAATGGTCTGTCTAGGCCCTTTTGGTTTTTAGAGTCCATGTTTAGAAGTCGAGTGTAATTCTAATAGGTCTGCCTTTACTTGGCCTTTTTTCCTTGCAGCTTTTAATATTCTTTCTTTCTTCTGTATGTTTAGTGTTTTGATTATTCTGTGACTTGGGGACTTGCTTTTCTGATTCAATTTATTTGGTGTTCAGTAAGTTTCATGTACCTTTATAGGCATGTCCTTCTTTAGGTTAGGGAAATTTTCTTTGATGAATTTGTTAAATATATTTTCTGTGTTTTTGGAGCTAGGATTCTTCTCCTTCCTCTATTTATAGTATTCTTAGGTTTGATCTTTTCATGGTGTCCCAGGTTTCCTGAATGTTTTGTGTTAGGAGTTTTTGGATTTTCTTTGGCCAATTATTTATTCTATCGTATCTATCATATCTTCAATACCTGAGATTCTTTCTTCCATCTTTTGTATTCTGTTGGTGACACTTATGTCTGTAGTTCCTGTTCACCTACTCAAATTTTCTGTTCCCTGAATTTCCTCAGTTTGTGTTTTCCTTATTGCTTCTATTTTGATTTTCATGTCTTGAATAGTTTCCTTCACCTGTTTGTTTGTATTTTCTTGGCTTTCTTGGCATTCTTTAAGGGATTTGTTGATTTCTTCCAATGTTTTGTTTGTCTTTTCCTAAATTTCTTTCAGGGAGTTTTTCATTTCCTCTTTAAGGACCTCTATCATATTCATAGAGTTATTTTTAAGGTTGTTTTCTTGTACTTCAGCTCTGTTGGAATATTCAGGTCTTGCTGTCATAGGATAGCTGGGCTCTGTGGTGTCATATTACCCTGTCCTGTTGTGGATTATATTTTTACACTGACCTTTAGGCATCTGGGTTTGGGATGATTAGGTCTAGGCCCTGATTTCTGAGCTTGTGGGATGGATGTTTTATTCCTTGGTTTCTATTTTTCTCTTTGGTTTTCTAGACTGTGTGGCTTGGATTTCTGGTGGCTAGTGTGACCTCTAGTCTAGTAGGGAGTCTTTGTCCAAGTTGGGAGCTGGCCTTTTAGAGATTAGCTTGGCCTTTAGTGCAACAGGGGGGTCTCTATTCTTCTGAATGGTGTAGCCTACACCTGTTCTTCTGACTGGTGTGGCATTCACCTGCATGGTAGAAGTCCTCTGGGCTCTTTTCATCTTATAAATGAACAATTCATTCTCTCATATTACATATCAAATGCCTGAGGGGAAAAATCAAGAGAAGACAGTTATACAGTCTTCTGTGCTTATGGCTCAAAAATGCATTTGCCCCTAGACAAACCTATCCATCTAACTCTTCAACTACTTGTCCATCCATCCATCCATCCATCCATCCATCCATCCATCCATCTATCCATCCTTCCATCTATTTATCCAACCATCTGTCTACCCATCTGTTTATCCATCCATTCATTCATTGATACTCTCAATAATTCATTCCTTGGCTTTGCATTGAAGACTTATAGCATGCTCAAATTCATATTATTTTAAGCTTTATCAGCCTTGTATCTATCCCAAATATTTGGCAAATCTTAAGTGCTTCAGTATTTGCCAGCTGAATGAGTGAAAGGTAACTCGACCACCTGTTTTCTAAGAACCACAGGGTGGAGAGTGGTTCCACTTCATTCTAGTCCATTTCCCTAATTTCTTGGCAGTTGTACATATTTCAGCGCTAAATAAATATTTGTTAAAGGAAGGGAGGAATCTGCAGCTGCAGTTGTTTGTGTTTATACGTTTTGGCCATATGTCTGTGTATCATCTCCTTAGGCAGTGTAGTAGAATGGGGAAAGCATGTGGAGTCTGGAGTCACAGGGCCTGGATTCTCCCACACATTGTTCCTAGCAAGCTGTGTACCTTGGGTAAATCATGTAGCTTTCCTAGATCTCTCTTTTCTCATCTGCAAAGTCATACATCTCAGATTCCTTCTAGTTTTGAAGGTAGATATGAAGATTACAGATGAAGGGAGCTAGTATAGAGTTAGGAAGTGGTAACTGCCATAATCTTACAGGCAGGGGCTTATCATGCCCACCATAGCTTTAGGGAAAGGGTTACATGTCTCATATAGTTAGTAAATGTTTTTATTTCTAATAATAATCTAATTAATGGGTCTTACCACATACTGTCATAGAAATGACTATGTGCCAAGTGTGGTTATGCATGCTGCACAATTACATTAATCTTATTTGTAACTAATTTATTTAATGAGTAAATAAACTAATTGTAAGCTGGAAGTAATAGCACATGCCTGTCACTCCAATACTCAGGTAGCTGAGGCAGGAGAATCACTGTTTGTTCAAGGCCAACTTAGGCTATACAGTGAGTTCAAGGAAAGCCTGCATAACACCATGAAACCCTATTTCAAAAAAAAAAACCCTATTTGTTCAAAAGAACAAAACAAAAAAAGGAAACAAACAAAAAGCAAAATGAATCTAACATAATCATCCTAATGATTAAATGTGGCATTTATCAGCTTATCTCCACTTTTTGTAACAGAAAACTGGGCCCTACAAGAGTGACAGCATCTCCCATGGTTACCAGCTAGTAAGATGCAAGACGGCATCAGAAGCCTGAGATCTGGACCATCCTGCTATCAGGACCACCCTGCTATGCTGTGGTGTACTTGACAACCAAGTGATGTTCTGTGATGGCTAAAACTGAATATAAACCACAGCCCTTACCACGATGTTCTCCCAGCCTAATTGGGTGCATGAAATATTTAGTGAAGAAGAGAGTGGGCAATAAAGTTACAATGTGAGGTGTAGATCACCAGAGAACAGGAAAGCCCATAACAGGTACCTCACTTTTATATAATGTTTTACGCCTTTCTGAGTGTTTTTAAATCCATCATCTCATTTGCTTCCCATAATAGCCATCATTATTTATTGAGGGCTTACTATGTGCCAGGCACTGGGCTAAGTGCTTTGCTTATATTATCTCAACCAAGCCTTCCAGAAAGCCTATTATATAGACATCATTTCCGTTTTAGTGTCAAAAATTCAATTCAGCTTCTTCATATAAAGAGTAAGTGAAGGAGTTAGGATTGGCTTCAAGCACAGCTGACTCTGGGACTTGTAATTGTCATTGGGATGCCACCTTTTTCTCTTTTTCTTCCCAATTTGTCTCCCTACCTGCCATGGATGTGTTCTCCTCTGTGTTGGCTTCACACTTAGTTATTTTCTAGGATAGCCCCAGACAGTCCCAGACTGTAAACAACCAGCATTTCTAACAAGTGTCTGGGTATAGAATCCCTTACTTGCTCAGGAGCAGCCTCCAGTCGCCAGACCTCTGGAGTGTGTGACTGCGTGGGACCAGAGGCCCAGGACGAGCTCTGTAACTCCTGGGAAGGAGTCAGCCCATGAGAAAAAGCAAGGATGATGACACTATAAAAATGTAAGATAAGGGTTCCAAACAGGCGAGAAGTAAGTGTGCGCTCTGCTGGTGAAGAAGCTGGCTCGGGTAGCTAGGGGGACAGAGGGCCTTTGTTATGGCCATCAGCCAGCACGGAAAGGGTTTGTCTCAAGCCTGCCTAGATTCTCTCCTTTGCCCCAACTGGGATAAGAGTGACTCATCTTTCCTAAACACTTTGCTTGATGTGTCTAGATCAGTAGTTCTCAACCTCCCTAATGCTGTGACCCTTTAGTACAGTTCCTCATGTTGTGGTGACCTCCAACCATAGAATTATTTTTGTTGCTACTTCATAACTGTAATTTTACTACTGTTGTTGTACATCATAATGTAAATATCTGATATATAGGATATCTGATATGTGAACCCTGTGAAAAGGTTGTTCAACTCCCAAAGGGGTCAACACAGGTTAAGAACCACTGCTCAAGGTTAGAAGGGCATGCCCCAGATTCAGAACAATGCTTTTCCACAGAGTGGTGGCTGATAAAGGGTTCCTGACAAGGTATTTCTGATATCTTAGTGATGCCAGCCTAAATGACTGTATACAGACAGCACCATTGTCAAACCTCACAACTTGACCGCAGCTTCTAGTGTTCAAAGAGCATAGACTTTGAACTTGGAATAACTGGAAAGATATATGAGTAGTTACTGCAGGGTGGCTTCTTACGTAAATTACTTTTAGCATAATTAATTAATTAGTTCACTTTTCTTTTTTTTCATACAGGGTCTGCAGGAGACAGGTGTCTTTAGACAGGGGTCAGGGTAAAGTTATGGGAAGATCTCTTACAGGACAGGGTTGCCATTTCAGGCTGGTCAACAGTCTACCAGTTTCAGGGCTGTGGTGGCTAGACTTGGCTATCAACTTGACGTACCTGGAAAGAGGGAACCTTGATTTCAGGATTGGCCCCATCAGATTGGCCTGTTGGTATGTGTGTAGGGCCGTTTCTTGATTGCTAGTTGGTTTAAGAGGGCCCAGGCCACTGTGGGCAGCACTATCCCTGGGCAGTGGGTCCTGGGCTGTAAGAGAAAGGTCACTAAAGAATAAAGCCCATATACAAGCCACCAACAACATTCCTCTGTGGTCTCTGCTTAAGCCCTGTCTCCATATTCCTGCTTTGAGCGCCTATCCTGTCTTTTCTCAAGGGATCAGTAGGGCATAGAAACCCTTTCCTTCCCAAGTTGCTTTTCGGTCAGGATGTTTCCTTATAGCAATGGAAACCAGGACATGGTAGGCCTGATATAAGTGCTATTCTGAGGGCTGGCTCTGCATGGGCTTAGGGTCACACCTGGTTAGTCCCTAGCAAGGGGTGAGCAAGAATTCTCTCCCTCCTACCTCCTAATCTACACCTGTATTTTCCCCTTGTACCTTCAGCTCTGTATCCACTCCCAGGTTATGGAGCCCAACTTGTCTATAGCATCTCCTACATGGCACCTTTTTTACCCAGAGACTGGAACTCAAACCCAAAGAACAGGAATGACCGACTAGGATTTGAACCCACGTCTCCATCTGAGGCCTCAAATCTCTTACATACTTTAAGCCTCGGTTCCTGATGTGTTTATAAAGAGTGCCATGAAAACAGGACGTTGCAGCAAATACCTGCAATTTTAGCAGTTGGGAGGTGGGGGCTAGAAGAGCAGAGTTCAGGATCATCCTCAATTATACAGAACGTGAGGCCAGGTTTGGTGATAAACTCTGTCAAACAAAGTGATCAGGTAACACCCACAAGTCTCCACTTCTGCAGTCACATGGGTTCGGTTTTCCTGTGCTCCCTGGCAGACCCAGGAGATTGCCCTTGGTGGGTGCCTCAGGGACTGAGGATAGGGGTGCCAGAGACCGAATGTGGGTTGCTCTCTGTAGGCCTCCTCTTCTCAGTTCTGTGGGGCTTCTGGGTCCATTGCCCTTCTCTCTGATTACGGCCTCCAAGCTTCTTTCCAATTCTGCAGCCAGTCCTGCTTTCTCTCTCTCCTAGTTATCTCCTCTGTGTGCCCTCACCTGCCTCTAGCTGGCTGGTTCCCTAGCTTGCCAGTTAAGAGAGGAGATGCCTCAGAGTGAGCAGAGTAAGGCCAGAGGTCAATGCATTGGGCCTCCAAGCTCTCTGGAGGATCCAGAAGAGGGAAGGCTTGCTCTTGTTCTCCCTACAACCTGCTCATCCAAAATATAGTTTTCAGTTTACTGCCAGCTTGACCCCCACCCACAGCTCTGTCCTGCTTCCTCTTGTTTGATGCCTTTCTACATGCTTCCTGCTCCTGCTTTATGTCCCTCCAAATGTCCCTTCCAGGACCCCAGGTGTCACACCTACCCCCATACTCCTTATGCCCTTCTTCTATAGGAAGATGAACCTGGATGCCTTAATCCATTTTCTGTGGCAGTAACTGAGCCAGAAGACTGGGTAATTCATAACGGATAGAGGTTCAAAACCTCCAGGTCCTCCTTGCTTGTGGGGATGTTGCAGAGGGGCACATGGTGAAGCAGATGTCCTAATTTAGGTGTCTTATTCTCAGAAAATCACAGTCCAGGGGTTGCAGAGATGGATTAGCTGAGGAAGTGTCTACTCCATAAGTGTGAGGACCTGAGTTCTGGTCCCTAGGGCCTATATAAAAGCTAGACATGGTAGCACAAATCTGTAGCCCCAGTGCTGGGACAAAGGAGAAAGATGACCCTTGAAAATCATTGGCCAGATAAATAACCTAGCTCAAGTTTCAGTGAGGTGCCTTGTCCAAACAAACAAACAAACAAACAAACAAACAAACAAACAAAAAACCCAAAAGGTTGAGTGACTAAAAACACTTGGCCCTACCTCTTGCCTCCACACCCCACAATGCATACACATAAATCTAACCATAGGAATACTTACATATAGTATAACACACACACACACACACACACACACACACACACACACACACACGCTCATGTGCATGCACACGTACACGTACACACACACACACACACACACACATGCACACACACCAGGTAACTGGAAATTTGCAGACAATAAACATTTATTCATCAATCTGAACGTTGGGTGGTTCAAACTGAGAAGTTCCTCTAGTCCTGGTAGGAACTGGGCAGAATTCTAAAGTGCTACAAAACCGTGGTGATAGACACGTCCTAGCTCAGGTCTCCTCCTCATCTTAGGAAGCCATTGGTCCATAGTTAAGGATCAAACCTATGGCTTCAATTATCTATCTCCCGCAAACCATAGTTGGATGAACTTTCCACTCTTCACTCATCACAGTGGAAATGAGGTTTCCTGTGAAAATGGAATTCAAGCTATAGCAGCCACTGGAAGGAGAGTTTGTCTTCATACACATCTGTAGTTGGCATTTTCTTTGGGCCACCAACCAGTTCCCAAATAGAGACACAGAGACTTATTATTAATTATGAATGCTTGGCCTTGGCTTAGGCTTGTCCCACTAGCTCTTTTAACTTTATCTGCTTCTAGTCATCTATGGCTTGACTTGGGGCTTTTTAACCTTTCTTTCATTCTGTATGTCTTATTTTCCTGCTTACTCCATGTCTGTCTGGCCCCTGTTGTCTTCCTGTCATCTCCTTTTCTTTCCTCCTATTACTTATTTTCCCTGCCCAGAAGTTCCGCCTATACCTCCTCCTTCACTATTGGTCATTCAACTTTTTATTAGAACAATCAGGTGCCTTAGATAGGCAAGGTAAAACAGCAACACATCTTTACATAATTAAACAAATGCAATACATCTTAACCTAGTTAAACAAATATCTGCAACATAAACAAATACAACACATCTTTGCATAGTTAAACAAATGCAGCACATCTTTGCATAGTTCAACAAATAATCCGCAACCCACATCATTTCCTTCATCCACATCATTCCTTCTAGCATCTTCCTACCTAGCTGCAGATGTCTAGATAGAGAGAAGTGAGTATGAAGGGCTTCACTTGGTTCTATATTCAGATAGGAAGCTAAGTCCTTTCCCCACCTGAGACTCCCCACGTGCATTTCCTTGTTGCAGAGTGGGCAAGTGAAATTCCCTAACACATCGCACTGTAGACCAGTCAGCCTCTGTGAGTCTCAATTCTGGACTTGTCAGGTTGGAACAAGGACTCTGGATCAAATGTCCTGAGGCAGGTGTGAGCCTGAGTACCAGGGCTTTGTGTCCAGGCTGGGGTGGGGTGCTTAGCTTCTCCATTTTACATGGAGAAGGGTGCTGCAGGGCGGAAAGAGGATGAGAAGATACAATGCAAACATCAGGAGATGCTGCACATGGCTTAGAAAACTGTGCAAATAGCAGGGCTTTTCTTATTCTGGTAACACACATAGCATATTTACCACTGTAGTCACTTGAAAGCCTACAGTCCAGTGGCATTGTATATACCACACTGCTGTACAGCTGCCACCATAACCTAGTTTGAGAAGATTTTATCACCCACAGTAATCCCTATCCATTGGCAGCTACTCCCCTTTCCCTGCTCTTCTAGTCCCTGGGAACCTCAAATATGCTTTCTGTCTCTGTGAATCCTTCATAGCCACATAGCTTGTGTCCCCTTCATGTCTGGATTCTTGCATGCAGAAAATTATGTTGAGGTTCATCCACATTGCACTGTATGGTAATACTTCATTTATTTTATGGCTAAGTGTTAGCCCATCTTATGGCTATGAGGCATTTCTTTTATATGGATGGTGGTTTCTGCTCTAAAATCTCACCCAGAGTCTCATGATCACACTGGGGAATGGAGCAGGTATGTGTAAGGTGAAGAGGAGGAGGTGGACTCTGAAGACCTCCAGGAGATCCTCTAAGCTCTTGTGAGGGGGCAGAGACCAGAAGGAGCTGAGCTCTGGCCCACTTATGATGGACTTGAGAAAATGTGGTGGTAAGTGACCTCTTGGACTGACTGGCCCTAAAGTGGCTGCTTTCAGGCAGGATTCCACCAGGAACAATGACCTGAGAAAGGAGCGTGAGTGACACCAGGAAACTGTCACAGCAGAGAGCTAGGATATTGCTATAGTCTGAGCATGCATGAGATCCTGGGACAGAGCTGGAGCTGGCCTTGGGAGTGGAGAGATCAGGAATGTTGGAGAGGCCAGGATCACGGTGGACAAGAAAAGGACTGAATATTTGTGTCCCCTAGAATTCCTATGTAGAAACCTAACCCTGGATGAATAGGAATGGTCTTAGGAGGCAAAACCTTTGGACAATGACTAAGCCATGAAGGTGGCACCAAATGAGTGCAACCTGTGCTCCTCCAAGGGGTGAGGATGTCAGAGTCCTCTGGTCTTCACCATTTGAGGATGTGGCAAGAAGGAGCTCCCTAGGAGCCAGAATGAGGGCCCTCACCAGGCATCTTCTCCACCAGTGCCTTGCCTCTGCTCCATCCCACCAGAATTGTGAGTGGTTACTTTCTGTGGTGTATAAACCATTCAGCCTACGGTGCTTTGTTATACTAGCCTACAAACACTGGGACCCAGGATGGTCATATGGAACGAAGGGCTCATGAAATCTCCTCAGCACATTCTCCTGTCTCAACCCAGCTGTCTCTGCACTGGAGCCACCTGGTTCATCTGCTTAGCTCCCTCCTGCGCTGCCTGACTCTACTTTTGGCCTAATGATTCAACCTTGTTCCAACTCTTGCTGTCTATGTGGCTTGCTTTACGATTGACTTTCATGCTCAGTGTTGCTTACCTAGAGTGCCCTTTCTGGCCTGTCCCCATAAAGCCTTCCCTGCAAAGCTCAAGTGGCACTTCTCCCTTGGGCTCCAGACCCTCTCCTGTTGCAGCATTGGGCAATGTTTGTCTGCTTACGAGTTAGTGACCGCACTACCTAGGATGATATGTACATATAGGTGAATGAATGAACGAATGAATGAATGAGGGTAGGTGATGGAGATAACAGTTAAAGTGAGGAAGCCTTGAGATTACTTTTCTACCTTGGAGTAGAGCCTTTGTAGAGTAGAAAAGTCTCCCACATTGGAGAAGCTCCAGGAACAGTCTGTTCAACCACTTAATCTAATGTGTTGTGAGGATTGAGTCAACTAGGGAAATGGCCTCTGCTATCTTGTGCAGCTCAGGCCTTCTATGATTTGATGACTCAAGGAACTGTACCTTGCCCTCTGCCTGGGCCATTTCTCATTCCAGCAGAAATCCTGCAGTGGCCCAGGTGTGACCCGGATGCTGATGCAGGATTCTTCAATCTCACAGGTGCTGCTCTTTATAGAATTTAATCTCGTAATGCAATGCCCATGTGGCCTTTTCATTAATCACCCCTTTCATAGCAGATGCCTGGAGAGGAAGGCCAGGGGAGCAATAGAAAGGAGGGGTGTGGGGGTTCTGATGTCTTAGGTAGCATGCCAGGGGCCAGAAGAGGACAAGAGCAGGATGTAGCAGGGCAAGAAGAATGGAAGGGTCAAAGGGGCTAAGGATGAAATCATGGGCAGATGATGGATTGGAGGAAGATGCCCACAGTCCCCCTCTGTTTAGAAAGTGGAGCCAGCTCAAAGCCTGTGATTAAAAATATTTCATCCACCTCCTTACCCTTGCTTTTCCCCAAAGCAGCAAAATTTCCTGACTCCAGTTAGAGCAATGGATCTCTACAGCAAGAGAGTGAAAAATCCTGCACCTGAACACTAGTTGTATAACTCCCTGCACATAAGATAGGAAACTAGGGGATGGAGAAATGGCTCAGCAGTTAATAGCACTGGCTGCTTATCCAGAGGACCTGGGTTTGCTTCCCAGCACCCACATGGTTGCTCACAACCATCTGGAACTACAGTACCAGAGGATCTGAAATCCTTTCTTCTGTCCTCCTAGGGCATCAGACATGCATGTGGTATGCAGTCTTACATACAGGCAAATACTCTTTAAATAATAATAATAATGATAATAATAATAATAAATGATAAGCAATTATTGGAGGAGAAACTGAGGCACCTAGAAATCTTATGACTTGTCAAGTAATGGGCTTCTGGTAAGCTCTTCAGCACTGCTCTAGTTTGGAACAGTGGTACTATGGAGAATCGAAGAGGCTTTTGAAAGATGAGATCCAGTAGAAGAGTATTGGGGTGTCTTCCAGACTGTCTCTGTTACTAGCTGGTAATGAGAGAGGTTCCTCTTATAATTAACCCTACCATGATGTGGCACCACCACTGAGCATCCAGAATGGTATAGACATCTATCTAGGACCTGAACCTTCACTCTGAGTTAAATAAACCTCTCTACTTTGTAAACAATCTGTGTCAGGTATTTCATTACAATAGCACAAAGCTGACTATATACAGACGTCTCAATCTATAGTCAAGGGGCAAAGAGAAAATTTAGGAGGGTGTAGCAGTGTGGGCCACAAGCAGGATGAGGGATAAGTAGACTTGGCAAATGGGTCTCAAGATATCATTACTCATTTTGCTCTCCTGCCAGGCTCGCAGAGCCCATTTGGATTTGTTTTTCAGTACAATTTTTTTCAACTTTAGTTTCTTTCTGGAAAGTTGTTTGCTGATTCCCAGAGAGTAGAGCCTCACAACAGGGGCTATTCTGTTGGAGACCCTTTTATGCTGGAAACTATGTAGTGCATTCCGCAAGCTATTTATTTTCCCCCTCCACTGCCTCTCAGGTTTTTTCCTCCATGCAAGACATGCAAAGGCCCTTTCATCTGGGAGCTGTCCCTACCCGTGGCAGCTCACATATGCGTTCACTCTGGCATTAGCCATAGTCTTCCTTTCTTTCCTCCTCCCTTTGGGCAATAGCAATTGAGAAATGTAGTGAAAGACAGGACTGTGTGCAGA
>CABHPH010090856.1:3018-15653 GCA_902168325.1 Peromyscus nudipes
TCTTCTTCTTCTTCTTCTTCTTCTTCTTCTTCTTCTTCTTCTTCTTCCTCTTCCTCTTCCTCTTCCTCTTCCTCTTCCTCTTCCTCTTCCTCTTCCTCCTCCTCCTCCTCCTCCTCCTCCTCCTCCTCCTCTTCTTCTTCTTCTTCTTCTTCTTCACGATCCCAGGGACTGGGGCCATTGTACAATCTCTTCTCTTTGAAGGAGGTTTTACTTTTCTTATCCAAGGGCATCTCAAACTCAAGATTGCTCCTGACCAGTACTAGGCAGGACCCTAGCAGTTTTGTCAAACTTCTACCAGTGTCGCTGATGATGGTATGCTGGTTGGTCTCACTGACATAATTTGTGGTCTGGCATCACCATTTGCAGGACACTCTATTAAATTAGAAATTTCCATAAATGATTTTAAGTAGACCTATATCTCATATAACACTCAGGCAATATTGATGTCCACTAGAGGTTAAGAATTGCCAGGTTACAAACAGACTCTTCCATTTATTGTCCATAACCTTGAACAAATCACTTGACCTGCCTATCCTCCTCAAGACCTGTTTCTCTCCTCTGTAAAAGGACTCATGTTAGTGTAAAAATATGAACTCTGTGTAGTAAACTATGTAGCATGGTGCCTAGTACAGAGTCTAGTGAAAACAATATAGGACTCAGAGTGGAAAAAGAATAAGACTCAATCAATTTTCCTTCCCAGTCTTGCAAGAAGAGGCTGAAACAAGCAGTGATCTTTCCCCATAAACTTAGACGTTGATGAGCTCAACTACTCCAAGGCAGAAAGAATGACAGAAATTTTTTTAACCAGAAACTCTGTGATCTAGGGTACAGAGGGCCAGTTTCTTCTTTTTCCAGGCAAAGCCTTGAGACTCCTTGCAATTCTAATGTTCTGTAACTCCTATCTGAGATCATGGCTGTGTGAACCACTTTCAAACACTTACCTCAGCCTTAAAAATAGCGACCTACATTGTCAGGGCTATTTAAATCATTCCAGAAACTCCTCTAGACTGACTGAACTGGTTTGCAACTTTGAGCTTCACTCTTCCATTGTTTGCAACAGACAGAAACTATCCATGAACAAAAAAATGATCTTAGTACTTTTTTTGAAATGAGAACATCTGTGTATGAATGGGTCAGGCAAAGTTGCAGAACTATTTATGTTAAGATGACTGGTAGAAGTAACTGATGCTCTCCTGCTGTGTGTCTGTTTCTAAACTCTGGACTGAATCTCCATGGCCAGTCCATCCTAAGAGTAGTGAGCTCTTAGAAACCACCAGTGGGCAGCCTAGGCTATCTGAGTTTCCTTGGAACAGCTCAGCAGCTCATCATCAGAAAGAGGGCCTGAAGGACTCTGAAACCAGGTTCCAAAGACTTGAGTCAGGAAGATGTAAATCCTGCCTCTTACATGAATTCACCCTCTGGTAAATCTAAATCTACCTTGTTTTCCTCACCTGGGAAAACAATTTATCCTGCACTTTATTTCTCACACTGGGGTGATTTTATCTCCAAAGTAATTTAGTAGTTTCTGGAGACAGTTTTGGTGGTCATAGGTAGGGAAAGGTTGTTATGTCTTTTTTAGTCTAGTGGCTACAGGCCAAGGATGCTGCTAAACCAGGCTTCCCTAGGGCTGGAGAGATGACTATAGCACTAACAGCACTTGCAGAGGACCTACATTAGCTTCTTAGCACCCATACAGTGGATCACAAGTGCAATTTGTAGCATAATCCCTCAGTGCTTCTTTCTCAGTCTCCTGGGTGCTATGAATACAGGTGTGAGCCAACATACTTTCCTGGGAAACAAGATCTCTGGGCAGACACCATGTTTTATATAGACTGTCTGGGCACAGAAACAGGGGCAGTAGGTTAGAGCCCAACTGGAACCATCCTGAACAAAATGGCTGCTGGCATTAAATAGTGAGTTAGAAGAATGCTCAAGACTGACCCCTGCAGCTTTCTACTCCAAGGTCCAAAGGAGTGACAAGAGCTCATGAGCTTCCTTATATATTCAGTAATAATCATATAAGATTGGCAGCTAACATTAATCTCGTCTTTGAGACTGTGCAGAGAAGTGAATTATGTCTGTTTCAAATATGAGAAAACCAAAGACTTATCTATTTGATTATTCATTCTTGTCATTGAGTGGCACTATGAAAATACAACAAAATAAACGTTGACCGAGAATCTGATCATTCTTACTTTTCTGAACTCACAGAAATTATTTTCAGATGAACCCAAGGTTATGCAGTGTTACATACAGGCTCATAAAATGGGAAGCATTTTCTCACTTATTTTACTGTCAAGGTTAGTGGTTAGGTGCTGTGTAGCTATGTCCTCCAAATTAAAACCTTCCCTCCTGGAGGGAGGAAAGCAGCTCAATAAGACTCAGACAGTAGATGAAATTTATAAGGCCCAAGAAGTAAAGAAAACTGACAAGTCTTCCTAAAACTTCTAAGGTTTCCAAGGGCCTCCCTGAGGTTACATAAGCAGTAACAATCGTCAGAGAGGGGAGACACTCTGATTGGTCAGATGAATACAAATTATGTATGAGGCTCTAGGGATGCAGTATTTCTGAATCATCCCCTATGCTGGGGTAAGCTTTTTGGTGATGGAGCTGCCTTTGAGTCACCCATGCCACTGTAAAGAACACCTCACTCAAACTCCAGTAAGCAAGCCCAATACATTAACTTGTTCACTAAGTTATATTTTGGTGTGATCATTTCTTGGGTGTGTTGTTTGTGTCCTGTGTAGGGTGAATAGATGCTTATATGACATTGGGTTAAGATACCCAAATGCACCAGATTCCTCCAAATATCCTTCAACATCAGCTTGCGTTTGAAGCAGCTGGTATTCATGCTTGGTTCTAAGTTCAAATGCAAAGGGGATAATGTAAAGGAAAAAGACAAAGAGAAAAATTAACAATGGAAGATGGACCTAGATAGTTTTTAAATCTCCAAGTTTTGAAGACAGCCATAATCTTTATGTGTCTAGCATGGTGTACTCTATTGTGTTTGGAGAAGAATCTTTAGCATGACCCCGAGGGAGGCTTGTCCTGTAGTATGTTAGCCCCATTGTGTGTAAGGACCTGACTAAGAGGCCTGCTAGATTTTCTTTATCACACTATCCACACAGACATGGCCTGCATTTGATTGTGTTGCCCTCTACTTCCAAACATCACTGTCTTCTTATGAAGCCTTCAATGTAGCACTAACATATTTTGATTTTACACATCAGGTAGCAGCTTGCTTTCCTATGACCCTTTATGGGTAGGCTTTGGTAGGTGCACTTGAGGAAACCATTGAGGTGACTAGAACATCAAAGCCATCCAGACAGAGGCATCCCACCAACCATTTAAAAGATGTTGCTTCTGTTGTGACAAGGAGGACATGGAAGTACAATTAAGAAGTAAAACACAGCTTTAAATGCTAATGTCAAGCCTTACAATAGCACATCATCCCAAGTATACTCATCACAAAGTCACTTTAGTTAAGGAGAAATTTATTATGACTCAAGAGCTTAACTACAGTACAATGACATTTGAATGTATATTCTGACAATGGCATTAAACATTTTTCCTGATTAGTTTCATCTGCTCCATTATATGATTTACCAGCCTACACAATCAAACCACTTGTGAGATGATTTTTAGATCAGACCTCTCCCACTCTGTTGGGTGAGCTATGTCTTCTAATCAACTAGGAGAATGAAATCCAGGCTAACTGGTTCTCCTTCCAAAAATAGATGAAAGCAAACCTAAGACTCATTTAGTTTTGATAGGGTCTCTCCCTTTAGCCCAAACTGATCTGGAATGTCTGGAACTTACCTTGTAGCTCAGGCTGGCCTTGAATTATTGGTGATCCTGCTGCCTCAGTGCCCTGAATGCTTGTATTACAAGTGTGAGCCACCATGCCTGATACTAAACCTTAGTTTATTAACATTATTATGTCAGGCCCAGGAAATCTGATGGGACTGAGGGCAGGTGTCTGGAGTAATTGGATATCACACACAAGAGTCATTATTCAAGTCACATACAGTTCTACCTTGGATTAGACTTTGGCAAAGTACACTCGAATGTTTTAGATGGCTGAATTCTTCAGAATCTAGAAAGATGGTTATAAGTTGTCTTAAATTGTATGAGAGACCAGGATAGTCAGGTTTCATTGCTCAAGGAGTAAAATATGGGAACAGCAGACATACCAAATCTTGAGTTCTATTTGCTAGAATATGGTCTGCACCTTTTCCTGAGTTTATAGTTGTAATCCCCAAGTAAAAATTTGATGCCAAGTGGATACACTAAGCGGCATAGTTACTCTGTGAGGGCAGTGATCATGGTCATCTTTGATGCTGTGATTCTGAGTAGTGTTTAAATGTGAATAGAATCAACAAGGAAACACACGTTCACCTGTGATGTGGTCATAGAATCTTATGCATTAAGACTACAGATTTTGTCTTATGGACAATAAAAGCAGGTAGGGTGAGAATATCAGGTTTATGAATTGTTGCTTGGTAGGCATTGTGCCAGGCACATTCATAGGTTATTGCTTCTTCCTTGTCACAACAGTTCAAAAGGACATGTTAAAAGCTTAATTATTAAACAGGAGATACATCCCACCCACCTACATATAAAAGATCCAGGTTCAATCCCAGTACTACCCTCCCTCAAAAGTTAATTATTAAGGCTGGGTATGTAGCTCAGTTAGTAGAGCGTGACCTAGCATGCAGGAAGGCCTAGGTTCGATTCCCAGCACTGCATAAATAGCGTGTGGTGGTGGTTAAATGTAAATCATAGAACCCAGGAGGTGGAGATAGGAAGCTTGGGGGTTCATGGTCATTCTTAGCTACATAGTAAGTTTGAGAATAGCCTGAATTAAAAAAAATATCATTGATAGAAATTTTCACCTATGAAAACTATGGACTATATTAAGCATCATGATGGGATGTGGTAAGGACCACTGTAATTTAAGTCATCAAACACAGTTGCTATCATTACTTTTTTCATGGATATGTTAACACCTGTAACAAATATTGAGTGACTAGTATATACCACATGTAGTTCTGAGTGCTGGAAAATTATGTGTAAAGAAGTGGGCTGGGGAGATGTCTCTGTGTGTAAGAGTACTTGCTCTGCAAGCATCAGGACCTGAGTTTGACTCTCCAGCATCCACATAAAAAGCCAGGCATGGGATTGCCTATTACCTTAGGACTGGAGAAAGGAGCTAACATAGCCCAAATGGCAAGCTTCTGTTCTGTTAGAGACCTTGAGTAAGGAAAAGAAGGTGGAGCACAATAGAGGAAGACTCCTGATATCTTGCTCTGGCTCTGGTCTCTGTGTGTATTTGCACAAGTGCACACACCCATACACTCACAAGTATATACCACACACCACACATGTACATATGCACAAACACACAAACACACAGGAATCAGAAAACAAGATAGAAAAGGAAAACCAGAACTGCTGACTCAGAAAATAAGCATCCACAATCACCTCACCCAGATTTTCCCAGCCTAGTTTTTATAAAGCTATTTACTAACCTCCCTATCATCTCTGAACATACGCTTTCTATGTCCATGTTGTCTAGTTTTTGTTCATGCCATTTTCTTTCACTTGAATGCTCTGCTCATCTACACCAACCTCCCTATTTCATTCCGTAACTGTTCACAATTGATGCATCTTCCCAAACGCTTATGAAAGACTCAAATGAGCAGAAAGCAAATTCTGAATATTCTTGTCCTCCCATGATGACCTTTGTGCTCATGAGTAGTTTTGGTGTTCATGATGGCAATAAGGAGGGAGCTTCTACCTTATATAGTTACTGAATACTGTGTGTTCAAGCCCTGGAGAGTAACATCAAGAAAAATGTTTCCTGCACCCTACACCTAGCAATGCTAAGTATCTGCTTGTTAATATGTTCATTGTAACAACTTCAGTTAGAAAGATTTCTTTTGTGTCTACTATATCTATGCTTGTTAGGTTTTGCTAAGTGGACACAAATTAGAGTCACCTGGGAGGAGAGAACTTTAGTTAAAGAAATATCCCTATCAGATCAACCTATGAGCATTTCTGTGTGACATTTTCTTGATTGTTGATTTATGTGTGAGGGCCTGTCCTTCTGTGGGCAATACCACCACTGGACAAGTGGTCCTGCCTGGGTGGGGTAAGAAAGCAAGTTGAACAAGCCAAGGGGAGCAAACTAGTAAGCAGCATTCTTCCCTGGTTCCTGCCTCTGCTCCTATTTGAGTGTCTACTCTGATTACCCTTAGTGATAGACTGGCAATGAAAGAGCCGTTAAGATCCAGCAACAATAACCCTTTAATTTTCCTTGTTAACGAATGACATCTATATCTTTGCTAGAAGAGAGATCACAGATGGACATGAGACCTCCCATGATTCCTCACCCTTAAGTTCAGCAATGGCCAACCAACTCTAAACAGCTACTCCTTTTTACATTAATAGCATGTGTAGGATTTGGCAACTGAATACAGTGCAATAATAGCACTTGTTTGAATGAATGAGTAGCTGTCAAGTTGATGGAATTCTTTAAGTAGAGCAATATGACAGTGAGCAGGCAGGCAGATCTAGGATTTTTAAGCCTACAAGGCTAACACTGTGCTCAGTAGAACATATTCCTAGAAGCCCCTTGCTGTTGTAAAGATAACAAGTCAGAAATCTCAAGGGAAATAAAAGGGTTCGAGTCTAAACCTTAGTAATGGTCAACTTTTTGTGCTGACCAATTTCTTTGATGTAAGGTTATTTTCGTTTTGATAGCTCAAAGTACTTGAAGCAGGATATGGCTCTTTATAGAAAATGAGTTCATAGTTTTAACTATACCTGCCTGTTTCTCCTTATTTTGAGAAATTTCAATCACATAGAAACATTAAAAGCAGAGTCCAAAAAAAAAAAAAAAAAACAGAGTTCAATAAACATCCTTGCTTTTTTGTTTGTTTGTTTTCCCCAGATACAGAGTGTCTCTATGTAGCCATGGTTAGCCTGGGATTCTTTTGTTTGTTTGTTTGTTTGTTTGTTTTTCGAGACAGGGTTTCTCCGTGTAGTTTTTGTGCCTGTCCTGGATCTCGCTCTATAGACCAGGCTGGCCTCAAACTCACAGAGATCCATCTGGCTCTGCCTCCTGAGTGCTGGGATGAAAGGCATGTGCCGCTGCTGCCTGGCATGGCCTGGGATTCTTTATGTAGACCAGGCTGACCTCAGACTCAGAAATCTGCCTTTCTTGTTTTCCAGAGTACTGGAATTAAAGACATGTGACACTATGCCTGACCAACAAACTCTGTGTTCTTCAGTCACAATCTCTGTTTCTGAACTAGAGTGATGTCTTAGGAGGGAAGAGGGTCTTGCTGCTCTTCCAGAAAACTAAATTTTGGTTTCTAGCACCTATATTAGGTGGCTTAAAATCACCTGTGTTGATATTTTATCTGTGTACCCTAATAAAGTTTATCTGAGGATCAGAGGAAAAAGCCAGTCAGTATAGTAAACATAGAGGTCAAGCAATGATAGCACATGCCTTTAATCCTATCATTTGGAAGGCAGAGATCCGTTTGGATCTCTGTGAGTTCAAGGCCACACTGGGAACAGAGCCAAGCATGGTGGTATATACCTTTAACCACAGCACTAACCATAGAGGTCTGGAGGTCTATACAGACAGACAGGAAGTGGTGTAGCTAGGCTGAGAGAGGAAGTGAGATGCAGAACAGAAAGGTATATAGGTGTTGGTATACAGGAAGTAGGTCTCTTTGGCGGAGGATCTCCAAGTGGTAAGAATGTGGCTGGCTTCTTTCTACTTTTCTGATCTCTCAGCTTTTCACCCCAATGTCTGGTTCTGGGTTTTTTATTAATAAGACCATTTAACATTTTGTCCTACAACCACCTGTAATTTTAGCAGTTTAGGTAGCTTCAGGGGCTCTCACACTCTCATCTGGCCTCCATAGGCACCTGGACATATTTATACACATATACATGTAGACAAACATCCGTGTGTGTGTGTGTGTGTGTGTGTGTGTGTGTGTGTGTGTGCGCGTGTGCGCGCGCATACATGATAAATCTTTGTTTTTTAAAAAAGATCTCTGGTTCTTATGGGGGATGATTTTACACCTCCGACCCCAGTACCACCTGTCAATGGCTAGTGGGTGTTAGTGGTCACTCCTGGTGCCAATTAATGAAATACAATGATACTGATAATTATCTTATAGAGCATGAAGTGGCTCCTCACAGGAGAACCCTCTTGCTCCAAATAATAGCAGTGAAGGGCCTGAGCAGTTCTGACCTACCAAATCAATGGTAAAGAAAGTGCCACATGTACCATATCCCCTTTCTTTATTCATTTAGCTTCTGTTTCTATCCCACCCCTCATTCCTTTAATCCCATGTCTCTACCTGAAACATCAGATTGCAACCATAATATGTCACTCTGAATCCACAGGATCAGTCTCCTTTAAAACTGCAATAATACATCCATTAGATTGCATATTGTTATAATATTATTGAATGTATAGGCCATGTCCAAATCTTCCAATTACTCTAATAACTTTGTTTTGAAGTGGTTGTTTGAATCAGCATCAAATCAAGTTTGATGCTTTGCATTTATGTTTCTTGTCTCTTTCTTTAATGATGTTTTAAAAGTGCAAAGGTATTATAATCTTAATACTTTATGAAGTAGAAATGTGGTCTTGTCCTTCAAATACCAGTAATGATGATGATGGTTTGTAAACCATGAAGTGACAATGAACATTTGTAAACCATGGTTATTCAAAAATACATACTGAAGCACACTGTGTCTGCCAAAGCTAATTGTCAAACATCTACTGTTTGTTAATGGAGCTAATGTGCAAGTCATTAGAATGTTTTTATGCAAAGCACATGATAATTGTGGATAATACAAATGGTAGAAAAGGGCCCTACATATAACACCCAGAACTGTTCGGAGGGCATATTTCAATGGGAACATAAACTGACAGTACATCATCATTCAGATATGGAACATGTGATGGTTAACATTGACTGTGAACTTGACAGGATCCATGAAATGAACCTCTGAACAAGCCCAGGAGGAATTACATTTACTAAGTTAATTTAGGTAGAAAGAGACATCTTAAAAGTTGGTGGCACCATTCTCTGGGTTTGGGTTCCATAGGGAATTAAAAGGAGAAAACTAATGGGACAAGCACATTCATCTCCCTTGGCTTCCTGCTTGCAATGCCATGTGACCTGCTAGCTCAAGCTTCTGCCACCATGCCTTCATCACCATAATGTACTAAACCCTGGAACTGTGAGCTAACGTAAACCCTTCTTTTCTTAAGTTGCTTTGGTGGGAGCATTCTATCACAGCAATGGAAAAGTAACTAATACTGAAAAGAAGGATCCTAGTTTTTAGAATGATGAAGGGGATCAAGTAGAAATCAAAGAACACCCGCAGCAACTTGGTGCTTGTGGAAAACCAGCTGGACAGATAAGCAAGAACAGTAGCAACACAATATAGACACTAGAAGAAGGTGTTTGGTCTTGAATAACAGTCTACTCTGACTGCAAAGCCCCTCACAGCTGTCTTAATGAACATGGATCCCAAAGCACAGTCAGGCAAGGCTAGTAAATGCCAGGTACCAATCTATCCCTCCTATCTTTCTTTCTTCCAGAAAAGATTCAATGTGGAAAATGAATCTCTTGCTAGGTGAATTTGGTTTGGCTCATGACACAAGAGAAGATTGGGCCATTTGAGTTAAGAGAAGATTTCAAGTAGAAAGAAAAGTGTTGTGGAGGCCAAGCCTATACAGAGCTACTTTTCTTGCCATCTCCAAGCATCAACTGAAGAGTGAACTTTCTCAAGGTTCTAAAATGATGCTTATGTATGACATTGCAACACTATGATGTTCTATCCCTTGGATGTGGGCTGGATATGAGCTAGAATGATTTCTAAGATGTCTTTTTCTACTAAGTACCTCTTACCTTTAAGATACTACACTCATTCAGTAAATTATTTGACAAGGTGCTAGTCATTATGCAAGGTAGAGCTGTAACAGAAAGAGTTCTTGTCTTCATGGATCTTAGACTACTGTTGAGAAAGGCAGGAATCATGGCTCACCTGACCTGGACATTGTCCCAGCTCTGGATTGTTTCTTAAACCCTGGACTTAATCAAATCTCCTCAGAAGTGCCTTTGTGTACTAGGAAGAGGTTAATGCAAATACCCACAATTGGTCAAAGTGTAGAGAATAAATGTCTGTTGAGTGTTCAGCCACAAATGGAACATACATATCACATCCCTTCCCCCAAAGGCTCAAGGACCACCACAAAAGAGGAGATGGAAGAGAATTTAAGAGCTAGAGGTAAGGGAGAACTTTGGGGAAACAGTGTCTTCTGGATATGACAGGGGCTCAGCACTCATGAACTCATGGCAGCTGTGGTTGCCTGTATAAGATCAATCCAGTTAAAAAATCCAGTATTAAGTGGGGAGGGGGTCACAATCCCTATCCATACCTGAGGAGATATTGACAGTTGATGGTTGCTAAAGGGTGGATAGTTAACTTTCCTTAGGGGTGTGGCCTGTAGTAGATAGACAGTCCATGCTCCAATTATGTTCCAACACCCCTCAGCATATGGGTGGTAGTAATAGGACTTGATGGGTTGTTTAAATAAATAAATGAATGAATGGATAGTAGATAAATAGATAGATAGATAGATAGACAGACAGACAGACAGACAGACAGACATGAAGTTGGGAGAGGGTTTGGGATATAGATCTGGGAGTAGTTAGGTTAAGGAGTGGAGGGGGAATATGATTAAGGTAAATTGTATGCATGTATGAATTTATCAATGAATTAATAAAAGTATTATATTTAAATTAAAAACTTATCAGGAGTTTGACATAGTAAGAATGAGAAGACAGGGATATCTTTCATTTCTTAAATGATCTCACACAGACAACTTCTAACTCATCCCAATTATGAAGTGGATTTTCCTCTGTCCTAGAGGGTCTGGCCTTGTATTTAGCTGCAATATGGAGCTTGAATATGCTCTCAGAACCCACCAAGTTCACCATGTCACAGCCTTGACAATGATTGCAGGATTCATGGTACACAGCATTGGTTGAAGATGCCAAATGGCCTAGTCTAATTCTTAAATGTGTTGTTAAAACTCTTTTACAACCACTCATCATCTTGAGGGCATTCATCTTTATGTTTCACTTGCTTATGGAGGACTTAAAACCTAATACTGCTACTCACAGAGATTAATCAAATGCAAGGTATTTCTTATTGAGTGGGTATTAAGAAAATGCAGACATTTTCTGACTTAGCTAACATCCTATTTTCACTTTGTCAGAGATATGCACATATTAATCTATTGTCATGTTTTAGTTTTTGCAATTTAACATAGGAAATGTTCAGATTATATAGTTCACTTTATCTTCTTGGCCTTGCTTCTTGGTTTTCAGAGTCCTAAATTTAAAGCGTATTTTCAAAAACGTTTTAGAAAAGATATATTTACTTTTGAAGAGGACGAGGCATGCACGTAAGGGTCAGATGACAACTTGTGGGAGATAGTTTTCTCCTTGCACCATATGTATTCTTGGCATTGATCTGGTGGCCTCAAGCTTGGTGGCAAGCCCTTTACCCATTGAGCAATCTTGCCAACCTCAAAGCATTTTTATTGAAGAGATAGCTACAAGTTCATCTCACTGTTTTCTGGGCAAGAGAAAACATTGGAAGTTGGAGAGTTTGGATTTGCAGCACTTAGTAAAAGCTAAGCATATTTACTCGTATGTTCCTGTGAGGCTAAGACATGGAGAGGATGGTGGAGAACAGGAAGATCCTGGTCCTATCTAGCTAAAACAGTGAGTTCCAGATTCTCAGAGACCATATCTCAAAAAATAAAATAATAATATAAAAATTAGATGAAGAAGAAATAGAAGACCCCTGGTGTTGACCTCTGACCTCCACATATGCACACATGGACAAGCGAACTCCCACCACTCACAAATGCATATACATATACAATGTGTGCAAGTGTGCTCATACACACACAGAGTCAAAATATTTTTTAAAAATTATCCTGTACCAGCTACAAACAAGAATAAAAGGGAGGTTTATTAAAAAGAAGAAAGGATATAGAGAGAAGGCACTGAACTATGTATATACTTTTTGTGGACTCAAAGTAAAAATGGATAGACATGAAAGAACCTTGGCCTGGAAACTAGAGGCTAAGTCCAGGGCTAACTAGTGTCCAAGGCTCTTTTCAATAAAACTTTATTTGTACAAAAATTCATATTTGGCCATCAACCTGTAGCTGCCAACCTCTGATTTATACTAGAACCTAGGGAAAGCCAGTTATGTTTTTCTTCTTTGGTTTCCTCCTTCATGGAGTGAAAGTACTAGAGTCCATGATTTTTGATGGGCCTTTCAGCTCTAAAATGTCCACCTTCATCATTACAACGGACCTCTTTCTCAAGAGCTATAATCTTTAACAGGATTGGAAAAGGTCCAGGTGCATAGATTCTACGGCGAGGGAAATCTTTTTTATCAGCAGGGTAACAGTTCACCACTCAGGGGAAATGAATAAAGTTTCTGTTTGCCATAGCATTTGAACCAGAGATGGACTGTTTTCATTGAGTGTATCATATACCTGAATATTTATG
>CABHPH010090858.1:0-10755 GCA_902168325.1 Peromyscus nudipes
TCTAAGGTGGATTTTTGAAACCTTAAAGCCCACCCTCAGTGAAGCACTTTCTCCAACAAGGCCACACCCTCTAATCCTTCTAATCCTTTTAAACAGTTCTACCCCCTGGGTGACTAAGCACATGCAAACATATGAGACTATAGAGGCCATTGTCATTCAAACCACTATGCATGGCATATGATAATTTTGCTTCATGATTACTGGGCTTTTAAAACTATCCTGGCAGGTTCCTGATCTTTTATCTATGAAGATACATGAAATGAAACACTAATAAGTTTAGGCTGTTGCAGTAGTAATAGAAACTTTCTGTTTACTGAATGAGTCTCATGCTTAGGCACTTGGCGTACATTATAGTTACCCCTATATTAGTCATGCAAAGATAATATTATCTTCTTACTATAGAGAAAATGAAGGCTTGGGTGTATTTTTTCTCTCTAACTGATTAATAAGTAGTTGCATACAATAGAAAACCAGTTTTTGCTTTGTGGTGATATTATTGAAATTTCATGCTGTTTCTACGATCTCACACAATTTCAACAAGAAAACAACAACTTAAATGCAGATGCAGAGTTTTTCCAGAGGTTGTATGGGTTTGAGAAAGTAGAAGGAGAAGGCTTATTATAAAAAACTTACCCTTGGAATTCTGATCTGGTTTTTACTTGGTCTGTTCTTAACACTGCATTTTGATTGGTGTCTAAAGGTACATGGGACATACTAAATAATGTTTCATATTTAGGAACAAGTCAATCCTAAAGAGATATTGAAGCAAATATTGAACCCCAAATAATATATTAAAATTTACCCTTAAGTAACAAGCACAGGGCTATCTTTCTGGATCCTGGAAGGATAAAATGTTTCTTTGTCCTCCAGTCATCCTCAACTCCTCACTCGGAACAGTGACACTCAGGGAATATGTTTGACAGTTGGCATCTCTCACATCTGTCACCCAGCTCCTGTCTGTTTTCTCTCTGCACAGCCTCCCAAAGCTGAAGGAGGTACAATTTCGTTTTATCTACCATCTCTTGCATGCCCAGCATTTCATTTATCCCAAATTAATTTATTATGTCTTCAATCTATTCAATGAGAGAACTAAAACTTAGAAAAATTATTTTCTTTGAAAGTTGCCTTATTTTCAAGCCAATGAAGTCCATAGAAAAGTGATATTTTTTAATACAAAGACTTTTCTTTCTTTTTATATTCCTTCTGCAAAATCCCAAATTCACTTCCATTTACCTAGGTCTCCACAAAGATATATCTCCACAAAGATACATTGGAGTAAGAAGAAAGTTACATACATGAATGTATAAGATCATATGTTTTTCACACACACGCACACACACACACACATACTGTTTCTGAAAGTATCATCTTAGTTAATTAACACATAGCATTATCATGTTGACACAAATGTACTTGATTTTCTTTCCCCTTACCTATATAAATGGGCATGTAAGTGTTGCTATCAAAATCAGTATTGTTATGACTCCATGAGTTCCATGTGCATTTCATAACACTTATGTTTCATTATCTCATATGCAGTTACTAAAGTTTATTCATTTTCTACACATTTTTAGGTCCTTCTAAAGAAGTAGACTTTTGAGAAATGGGAAAAGCAAACAATGTGTAGTGACTAACTCCAAGATGAATCACTTCACTACAGATGACTGATTAGAAAAGTCTTTCAATTTGGACTTGTGCCATTTTGCTGTTTTCTTTGTCTTCTGCAAGGCTTAATGGGGACAAGGAAGGTATCTTTCAAAAAAATTCATCCCTAAATGTCTTTAATGCTAAACTTCTGTTAAGCACAATCTTGGATCGTGAAGCTCTGACATGAAAGCATTGAGAACAGGTGTTCATGACTCCTCCTAATTCTTTTGAAGATTCTGGTAAAGCACATCTGGTTGGTTTGATAGGCATTTATGTACACACATTTGTTAGATGAGAGAATGAGACAGGTGTGGGTCTGAAGCTCTGAGCACATTCATGGTTAATGGGCTTAATTTTCTGCTATCCATAATACCACCCTTTCAGGAAAACTGATGAAAGGAACACACTCTTTCAGAGGGTCTAGTTTGAGGGAAAAATAATGTTTGTCTCCAAGATGGAGTCACTGAGCTATTAAAATGTTCATCATTATGCAAAATGCTAATTTCGCTTTAGCATGCAAGTTGCTTTCCCATTTTGATTATACTTACAGATGCCATCTAGCCAAGGATTCTCGAACATTTTTACTCTTTGGTGTGTTACTTTGGAAGCCAAGAACAGTATTTTCTGTTTAGAGACGTTCATCCCTACTTGAGATAGAACATTGGAGTTAACTCTTAAGGGGCTTTGAAACAGTTGGTATTAGGATATTAGTCTGAGAAATCTAATTTTTTCTAAACTAATTCCTTCAGTGCAATCACAAATGCAAAATGTTAAAATTCAAAAGGATAATGGATAACAAAGGTGAATTTCTACATTGATACTTCCTATAAAGGAAAACAGCACAAAAACAGAAGGAATTTTATTCACAGGAAAAACTGAAACCAAGTCAAGCCCCTCTTCTGTCTAACCCCACACAACTGACTTTCACTTTGTAAGTTCTATACATTGAACTGTGTCCATCTACAATTATATGCTGAATGTGTAAATAACTCCCACTGCCACTGTATTGGGAAGAAAGAGTATAATTAGGACCAAGTGAGTCATACACTGAGGTCACAATGAGAGGGGGGCATTTTTCTCTGTATATATACACAACAGAATAGGGCATAGAGTGAAATGAAAGTTGCTTGTTAGCCAGAAAGATTGTCCTTACCAGAAACTAACTGTGGTAGTTCGCTGACTTTTCACTCCTAGCTTCCTGAATTACAAAACTGAAGATAAATTCAGATTAAAGACATGGAAACTATTACATTTAGCTATGATAACTGAAACTGAATAGATTTGCCTTGTGAACAAGGTCATTTTGTTTTTGTTGTAGCTTTGGAAAATATAATGGCATGTGGTCAGAAAGTAAACTAAAGCAAATTCTTTTAAAAATACATATTTTTTGTTTTCATTTATACGTAAGTGTATGCATGTGTTTCTCTGTGTATGCAGCATGTTTGGTTAACCACGGAGGCCAAAGGAAGGCATCAGATCCCCTCCAGCAGCAGTTATAGACAGTTGTGAATCACCCAACATGGGTGCTGGGAACTGAACTAGGGACTGAAAAAGCAGTCAGCGCCCTTTACCACTGAGCCATCTCTCCAGTCCAAGCAAGTCTTTAATGCATAGAATTTTGTTTAATAAATGAAAAATATGCAAGAAGTTATCTACTGAGTAAAACCTGGTAGGCATGTCCAACCTGTGGCCTGTAGTCATGTGTATGTCATGATAATATAAATGAAGCTTAATATAAAAATGACAGGCTTACTTAAAGCATGATTGTTTTCTTAGTATTTTTTAACTTAACAATGAGGTTTCTGAGGATGAACTTTGTAGATGACAACATTTGTTCTACAATGTCAGGAGATCAGACATGCCTGAAAATTTACTAACTTATAGGTTATCTTATATCTTCAGCATAACATGGCTTTCAGCTTATTTGGCTTAAAAACATTCCCTGAGCAGAAGCCTGTAGTAAAACCTGAGAGCTGTAGAGATATTTCTGTGGGTTTCATCCAAGAGGGATGTAAGCCCAAGCACTCTTCCAAAGTCTCCACTTCAGAGATCCTCTGTTTTGTAACAGAGTGACTCTATAATGGCCATACTTTCTTGGTTCCTACCTGCCTTTAGAAATTTGGTTGTATTTTATATTTTTATCTTTTTTCCATCTCAAGAAATGAATGTAGGTTGTCGACCTTCAATTTTAATAAGCATAAAATATTTTATTGCTCTATGTACTAAGTCATTCTGATAGCAGCAGGGGATTGGTTTTGAAAAAGATCTTATAAGGTACATGGAGGGCACTTGGGGACAAAGGTAGATGCTCAGTAATTGAGTTTGAGTAGTGTTACAATAACCTCATCCACCAGCTGACTGCTTTCAATGTGAATAATTTCATGAGTTAACAACTGGCAAGATTTGAAAAATATTTAAAGCCATCTAATTTGCATGAAGGAAAAATGTAGAAAGGAAATATAAGGAAAGATAAGGTAATGAACTAAAGTCAAACAATACGTAAGGAACACACAAGTTTCCAGCCATGTTCAGGAGAACAGAAAGGACAAGGAAACTGTATGACCAGGTCAAGATTCTTGGCTCTCCATGGAGCAGAGCTGGGAAGTCACTGTGTAGAAATTCTGCTCAGTGACAAAAAAGATTGTTTTCCATCTGTTTTGTAGCGTTCATTGATTTATTCATCCGAAGATATTTGCTTACTATTGACTATGTGCCTGGAGTGAGTCCAGGTGATTGGGATACTGCAGTGATATGAAGAACATGTCTGTGAGACATTAACAAAAATGTATACACCTGATTGAAGAAGAGTCAGCACATTAATGGATGAAATGTGAAAAAAAAATCATCATTTAAGCTGGCTTCAAGAAAGAAGATATCTGAGATAGTCTCCCTAAGAAGAGATCAGGATAAATGAAAGAATCATACAAATGACCCTTGGAAAAACTTCCTAGGAAGGGAGAACGGCAGATGAAAAACAGCTGAATGGTCCTGTCTGTAGCATTGAAAAAACATAAGGAGTCAATGCAGATGAACTTCTCCAGGTTAAGGACAAGGTATTAGAAGCAGAGATCTGAAGTGAAGAGGAGGGTGACATTATATAAGCCTTTGCATGTGTGTGCCATGTAACATTGGAAAACCACAGAGAGCTTTTAAAAGAATTGATATAAAATATTTATTTAACGTGTATGAATAGTTTGCATGCATGTATGTATGTGCACCGTGTGGGTCTTTTGTTCTGCAAGCTCAAGTGCTCCTAACTGCTGAACCATCTATCCCACCCTGTTAACTTATATTTTAAATAAGTTCTTTGACAGCTCTCCTCCTAATTATAAACTTGTTTTTTTCCTATCATTCTAGCTTAACTCCTATTTTCATGTTGTTTTAACAGTTGAATATGCCATAACATTCCATGTTTCTTTCATAATATGGCACATACCCATATTCATATCTCAAAAAGAATGAAAAGATGATTTTTTGCCCGCAACCATTCCACACCTTCAGAACCAACTTAAAATCATTTAAAATATTATTATGTTGACTTGATTTTAGTATCATGACTAGATTTGTCTAAAGGCTTCATTGAGATAGTGTATGAGATAGTGTAAACATTGAGGATATTGTCAATCAGGGAAAAGATTCTCAATACACATTTTATGGTAATAATTTCAAATGTTATCCTGTCGTTATTTAATGGCCCCACAGCTTATCTGCCATCACAACGGAAACAAACAAACAAAGAACATATGCAATGAAACAACATCTACATGTTTCTCTGGGTTCTACCTTTATCTTTGCCAGACTAATTTTTGAGTATTGCACTAGTATTTATTTAACTCATTGAATTATGACTGTATTTCTTTTGTTCTAATGCTTCAATAGCTACCCAATGGACCACAATAAAATTCCGCACACATATTAGTTTATGATAAGCTGGCTGACTTGTCACCCCACTTCTTATCAAATCTCTTCTTTCATTGCTTATCTTCACATAATTAGTTCCAATTTCTTCATCCTCATCTCGGGCCCTAACAAACTCATTCCTGCTGCAGAGTTCTTAACATCTTCTGACTTAATCCAGGACCTTTGAAAGAGTTGTCTCTTATTTTTCATATCCAGCAGATGTTGCTTCTACAAAGATGTGATTCTAGAAGAGAAAAACATCCTTCATTATATCCACTTTTCTGGCATACTTTATCATTATATTCTTCCAAACTTCTTCCTAGAATTTGATTATTTAAGATTCATTATTTATTATATTTATTATTTCATTTTTCTCATTGCAAAAGTTCTACAAAGATCAAAGTGTCTCCTCATACACAGTACTCTGTTTCTTAAACCAAGGATGGTGTTGATGTATTAATCAAATCAAAAGCAGGTGAAAAAAGAATGAATAAGGCAATGTACTCATATGCCATATTATTGTTTTCCAATGGAGGGACTCAAGGTTTAAAGAGACCTACAAATGTTGTATTATTATATGTGGTATCTATCTATCTATCTATCTATCTATCTATCTATCTATCTATCTATCTATCTATCTATCTTATTTGTAGCACTAATGTTTATTGGGGCATCCTAGCCCAGGCACTGGGGCTTGCTGGTGGTGTTCTTGATGTACAAAGCCTGGATATTTTGTCAGTTCTTCTTGAGCAAGGACACTAAGAAATTGACAGTCAGGTGGGTGTTGTAGATCAACTCATCATTGGTCATCCTCATGTGGCTGACAGCAACAGTCAGACATAGCACATTCTTCATCTGGAATTTGATCATGGATTTCACCTCATTGACTTTGGCCACTGTGTTTTTACTGTGTATCAACAGGGAGAGGAACTTGCCAGCCTTCTTTAGGCCTAGGCTTAGGATACACAGGTTCTGCTTGATCAGAGACTCAGAGGCCAAAATGGCATCATACTTCTCGACCAGCTTTTTGAACAACTTCTTGTTCTTATTAAGCTTCTTCAGCACCTCAAAATCCATGTGGGGGTCCATCCATGGTCTTGGCTTCATCACAGTGCTGCTGGTCCCCCAGGATGCACATCGAGAACATGGGACTAGGAGTGGAATTAAGCCTAGTGTTGCCCAAGAAGCGTTTGTCCTTCTGAGGGGCATAGTGTCCATCTTCAGGGTGGTCCTCAACTCCACCATTTCAAGAAACTGTGCTGCTTGCGCTGGCCTGTGTGGGGAATTTCCTGTACCACCTTAGCTTTTCTGCAAGAGATTTTGCTGCTTGTGGCTGTTCAAGCATGGAACCAGAAATGAGTGAAACATATTTAAAAACATCTCGGAAATATCTCAATGAATTCCGATCTCTCTTGCCCACTCAATAGTTACCTAGTGCATTTCTTCAAATAAAATTATCCATATGCAAAACTCAAAAACATGCTATATTTTAAACTAATATTTCCAAATAAATAATTTGACATTGTCAGTTTATTTCAGACTATAACAGTATCCAGTATATTAATTTATTAAAAATCTAAGTACTAAGCTCCGTTCACTAATTTTTATTTAGAATCTCAAAAGATTTCACATTCATATTTTTCAGTTTTATTCATTTAGCAAAATATAACCAAAAATGCACTCAATGAGTGAGTATATTAATATTTTTAAAATTTGATTTGCCACAAAAAGAAACTTATTTTACATTGATCTTAATATACCTATGAATATATTTTCTTATTCTTGTACTCAAAACAAAACTTTAATATATTTAATATATTATGAATTCCTTTGGTATGTTATGATATAATTTATCCTATTATAATTTCCATCTCATATAAACATTACAGAAATATAATAAATTGATTTTTGTGACCCACAAGTAGGTCACAACCTACAATTGAAATATAATGACAAATGGAAACCAAACATTTAGAAATACATGTCTACTTGGAAATGTGTGTGTGTGTGTGTGTGTGTGTGTGTGTGTGTGTGTGTGTGTATGATATGTGACATTTTTGGTGTCTGTGATGATTGCTAATTCAGTTATTACCTTAGGTTTGATTGCTTGGCAAGAAAATACAAAGGCAAGACTTCAGTGTTGAGTTGGCTATACTACTATAGTCCTTATTTTTTCCAGAAGCTTGAATACATGCATATGTGCAACCATATATATGACATGATTATAAAGTACTCCTGAAAAAAATTAAGATATGAAATTTGCCCAAATCTCTCTCTCTCTCTCTCTCTCTCTCTCTCTCTCTCTCTCTCTCTCACACACACACACACACACACACATACACACACACACACCAGATTCAACTAAGTTAACTCTTAAAAGGGGGAAAATAACATATAATTGTTGAGGTAATTTAGAACTTCATGTCTCCACCCAGGGCAAGAGATAGAACTCAGATTCTATAATTTTGATCGAGAAGAAGTAGCTGTGCCTCAGTGGTTCTACACAAAGCCTATGGAAACTCTTCCTTTTCTAGTGTTAATAGGAAACTGAGGTACAGTCCAAAGTTAAACAAGGGAGCAGGGTTCATTCTCAATGTCCACCAAGGCTGTTAATCCTTGCAGCATTTCCCCTCCAGAGTTGAAGTCCTTAAATCATTTAGCAACCAGACAAAGGAGCAGAGGCTCCAAATACTCTGGCATTTATGGCCTCTACCCAAACGACAGGGACAAGAGCATTCTGGCTCCTGACCAATGACATGAATTGAGGTTCATACCATTAAACTCTCTGACCAGTTTTAATCTCCTGCTCTCATCTGCTCCCTGAAGAGGTGACTCTGTGTTGTCAGGAAATTTGGACAATGACTGATCTTGCTGCTTACTGCTGCATAGTCATTGGATATGTCAGTGGGGAGACCTCTACAGTGAACCTATCAAAGGGATCTCAGAAGTGTATCCGTGGTTCCATTTGTACCACAGCCAGGTGAAGTAAGGGGAGGAAGTCTTTGATTGACACCTGGATAGAAAAAAAGGAAAAGGAATAAAAAACAAATAGGATATTAAGGAAACTGGTGTGGTAAAAACAAGTAGACTTTCAGGCCTTGGAGCATGAAACTGGGGTCCCAGGGAGATGGAATTAAATTGTCACAGGACCATAGGAGTGTAATATAGGTTATGTATGTAGTCAGTCTGGGAATTTTGCAAATATTTTACAAGTATAGGAAAAACGTTTAAGGCTTCTTTTTAATGGTTTTATAGGTAAACTATGATTTATTTTAAATTATAGGGTTCATGACATCAAAGCTTAATGTTTATGAGAGCCTTTTGTGTGTATGTGTGTGTGTGTGTGTGTGTATATATATATATATATATAAAACCTTTTGTATATCACACATTTTATTTGTCTACTAAGAAGTCTGAAATTCTGTGGTTTCTAAACTTTTTCAAATTTAAATTTTTATGATAAAATCTTATTTTTCTATATTCTTAAACTTGTCAAATTGATTATAAGAATTTCTAGTCTACAAATGTTCAAGTCTTTAAAATATACAGCAGATTTACAAAAAAAATGGTCCATCAACCCATGTAACCATTAAATTTATATATTACAATTAGGAAAGTTGACATATTATATGACAATTATATTGTACATCCCCAAATGTGTACCACAGCCTTAGTCAATTGTAAAATATTTCTTTCAATTTTTTTTCTGGGTTTTCTTGATTAAAATGAAATTAATTAGAAGCTACTAGAAAATACCTACGTAAATCAATCAATATGGAGTCCTTCTTTGACCCTTTCTAAGTTTTGCTTTTTCACTATGGCAATAAAATGCAGTTGATATAACAGGAAGTTTTCTAAAACTTGTGGGTACACAAAACAACAATACAAAGTACGTACTAGGTAGAACACAGATTTCATAATCTGTTATAATCTCATTGCACAGTGGGCCGGTTTATAAAGACTTCCTCATCCAGTTTCTCATCAGGAAAAGTAGTTTTCCAGCATTTCAGGTTAGAAGGAACATGTCTCAGTGATAGGAAGAGGAACCACTTGGAAAAGACTGAAAAGAAGACAAGTGAAAAATAAGGTTAACTCCGATGAACCATTAAAGCAAATGGTTTGCTCTACATCTTTACTTTACATTAAAGCAAATGGTTTTTCACAGCATCACCTCTGGAGTGATGAGGTATGGAGCCTCCCTGAAAACAATGAGAATGCTGGAGAGAATGTTAAAACCAAACCATTTTAATTAATTAACTAATTTTATATCCCAACCCCAGTTTCCCCTCCCTCCTCTCCTCCCATTTCCTCCCCCCCACCTCCCCTTTGCTCCTGCCAATCCATTCCTCCTCCATTTCTGTTCAGAAAGAGGCGGGCCTCCCATGAATATCAATGAAACATGGCGTATCAAGTGGAAGTTAAACTAAGGGTCAAGGAAGAAACAAAGAAAGAAATTAAAGACTTCCTCGAATTCAATGAAAATGAATGCACAACATACCCAAACTTATGGGACACAATGAAAGTGGTGCTAAGAGGAAAGTTCATTGCTCTAATTGCCTGACTAAAGAATTTGGAGAAATCTCACACCAGCAGCTTAATAGAACACCTGAAAGCTCTAGAACAAAATGAAGCAAACACACCCAAGAGGAGTAGACAGCAGGAAATAATCAAACTAAGGGCAGAAATCAATAAAATAGAAACAGAACAGTGCAAAGAATCAATGAAACAAAGAGTTGGTTCTCTGAGAAAGTCAACAAGATAGAAAAACCCTTATCCAAACTAAAAGGCAGAGAGAGAATATCCAAATTAACAAAATCAGAAATGAAAAGGGGTACATAGCAACACACACTGAGGAATCCAGAGAATCATTAGGTCATTCTTCAAAAACTTGTACTAAATTGGAAAATCTAAAACAATTGGGCAAATTTCTTGATAAATACCACATACCAAAATTAAATCAAGATCAGATAAACATTTTAAATAGACCTATAACTTCTAAGGAAATAGAAGCAGTCATTAAAAGTCTCCCAACACATATAAGACCAGGGCCAGATGATTTTAGCACAGAATTCTACTAGACTTGTAAAGACAATATCAATATTCTTCAAATTAGTCCATAAAGTAGAAACAGAAGGAACATTGCCAAATTCTTTTTATGAGGCCATATTTTTCCTCCAGGATTTTAGAAATAGCAAAGGCCTTCTGAGG
>CABHPH010090866.1:0-11010 GCA_902168325.1 Peromyscus nudipes
CCCCCCCCCGAAAAAATTTAAATTTAAAAAAAGGGGGAAAAACAAGTCCAATTTGTGTTATCTGTATACTCACTGGAGCATGGTCAAACTCCCAGTGGCCTGCCCCTTAAATAGAATTGAGTCCTTCCTGTCCAGCACCCCTGCAAGAAGTCATCAGTAGTGGAGAGATACACTTTAGCATCCTTACCATAGTTTTTAAAGAGTTTTTTTTTTCCCTATGGCTTCCTGTTTTGGCTGTTACTTTTTTGGAGGGGGAGTGAGGGTAGGTGGAGTGAGGGTAGGGGTTGTCACAGAAGCCTTTCACACGCCTCTTTCTCAACTGTGCACCTGCAGTCATTGGTATCACTGCAAAAGTCAGTGGGAACATGGATCATGGGCTTCTTCATGTTTTCTGGTGACAGCACAGACCATAAACACTGTTCTCATCTGCAGTAGGACCATGGATCCAGACAAGGCTCTCAGAGGCAGCCCAGACCACAGACATCAATATGGCCTCAGGCAGCAGTGCCGGCCACTCACATCAATATGGTCCCCTGAGATAGCACGGTCCTCGGATGTCAACATGGCCTCAGGCTGCAGCACAGATCATGGACATCCGCATAGTGTTCAATGGCAATACCGGCCATGGACACCAACACAGACTGTAGCAGACTTTCTTGGACTACCAGCCCCCAAATCATGACACAGAGACTTATTATTAGTTATGAATGCTCAGTGTTAGTTTAGGCTTGTCCCACTAACTCTTACAACTCGTATTAACCTGTTTCTCCTCATCTACATTTTTCCTTGGGACTTTTTATCTTTCTTTCATTCTGTATGTCCTACTTTCTTTCTTCTGTCTGTCTGGCAGCTGCCTGGCTGGCCCCTGGCATCCCCTCCTCTCTCTCCCTCATTCTCTCTCAAGCCTAGATTCCTCCTCCTACTTATTTCTCTGCCCACCAGCCCCACCTATCCCTCTACTGCCTAGATATTGGCCGTTTAGCTTTTTATTAGACCAATCAGGTGCCTTAGGCAGGCAAGGTAAAATAAATGCAACACATCTTTACATAGTTAAACAAATGCAGCATAAACAAATGTAACACATCTTTACATAGTTCAACAAATATTCTATTCCACAACAGCATACCCTGGCCACAGTAGGACCACTCTACTTCTTAATAGATAAAGATAAAACACAGAGCAAAGCAAGGCCGAGAGGCCTGGGAGATTGTATAATCACTTTCAAAAATTGAAACTATACGTATTGAAATTTCAAAATGAAACACCAGGCTTTAAGTGGAAGGCATGCGGGGTTTACTGCTGGGAAGAAAGAGCAGGATGTAGGAAAACAGATTTTTAGAGACTGGGCTTCCATCCCACTCTGAGGAATGACTGGAATTACCTTCAAGATGACTGGGTCTTCCACAAATATATGCATGGCACTGGGGATGTGAGTGAGTGCTCTTTGACGTCTGTCAGGTCAGACTGTTGCCACGATGTGTGTGTAGTATAAGCATGTCATAAGCAGGTCTGCCTGGTATGGGATATCAACACAGGCATGGACATTTGGTAGGAAAAGGCAGGTGCTGAAAATAATTCCTTAACGTGTATTCCAGAGGTGTTGTATACTTAGGAATCAGTGCCAAAGAGAGGCGGAACTTTTGAAAAAAAAAAAAGCAAGCAGTGTTAAAGGAATATAGAAGAGGAGAGAGGGAGAAGCTCTGGCTTGGCTTCTCTATAATGCTGGGCATCCTCACTGAAGTCTGGGAAGAGAGGACCACCCTGATTTAGAAAGCAAGGGGTCCAGTGTTTGGCCAGAAGTCACTTCGCCTGGCCCTTTGCACCCCAACACTTAAGTCTGTTGAATTTCGATTTTATTGTTTTTACATAATACAGAATTATTGAATCTTGATAGGATCATGTGTCTGTTCCTGCATGTGTGTGTATGTGTGTATTTGTGCATGTGTTCCCATATGTTTTTGCTCAAGAGAGAAGGCAGTCACCATGGCAAACACCTAGGGAGGAGAAGGACAACTCCTCAGTCAATACCATATAATTGTGCTGCAAAAACTGGACAATGAAGAAATCTCATCAGGAAAGGAACCCGGAGGAGACCGTGTCAAAGAGTGGGAACTTACTGTCTGACTGAGTGAGGATGCTGAAGGACAAGCTTGGACCACGCCCATTGTTGATTCTTCACATCATCTTCTCTTTATGGATCTTCTTTTCTCCCTGTATGTGTGTGTGCCCATGTGCAGCATATGTGTGCATGTGTGTATATATATATATGTGTGTGCATGTGTGTGTGTACTTTAGTGTGCACATGTGTGTGGAGCTCAGATTTGGTATTTGGTATTTCCCTCAGTCATTCTATTTATACACACTGCTTCAGCAGGCTGCCCAGCCCATGATCTACAGGGATCCACCCATTTCTGCTCCCCTACACAGTGCTGCGGGTTAGAGATGGGGTACACCTGGCTCTTTATGTGGGTTCTGTGGGGTCCAACTCAGAGCCTCATATTTTCATGGTGCAAGCACTTACTGACTTAACCATTTTCTCATCTCCCTTTCTTGCTCTCAAAGACATACCACACATATTTTTTTTTGTTTTTTATTAAGAGATTTTCTATTCATTTTACATATCAGCCACAGATTCCCCTGTTCTCCCTTCTCCCACCCTCCAGTCTTCCCCCCCCATCTCACCGCCCATCCCCATCTCCTCCAAGGCAAGATCTCCCCTGGGGAGTCAGCAAAGCCTGGTACATTCAGTTGAGGCAGGTCCAGTCCCCTCCTCCTTGTACTGAAGCTGAGCAAAGCATCTCAACATAGGCACTAGGTTCCAAAAAGCCGGCTCACGCACCAAGGACAGGTCCTGGTCCCACTGCCTGGGGGCCTCCTCTAAAACAGTTCAAGCTAAACAACTGTCTCACTTATCCAGAGGTCCTAGTCCAGTTCCCTGGGGGCTCCTCAGCTATTGGTTCACAGTTCATGTACACACACACACATTTTTAAGCTTTTTTCAGATCACATTGTTGTATCTTCAAAGCCACTGTTATAAGAGTAGTGTGCAGTGAGTACCCATAGCTTTTTGGATACTCCAGGACTGTGCCATGGATGGTGTTGTGATTTCTCTGCTCTTCTTGAGCTGAGAGAGGATAGCAAGGCAGAAGGAGCCAGGAACCTGGAGGAAGGAAGGGCTGGAGGCAGTGGCTGAGGTTGTTTTCCACTCTCTCAGTGATGATGATGTCACTATGGTAACTCTCACACTACCTGAGCCTTAATTCTTAGATCTGAAAATCAAGACAGGCCCTGATCCTTAAAGACATACAGTGCTGAGCTAAGGCCCCCTCTAAGCATTGTACTGTGGAGGGGGCTGAAGAGTCCTGGTTCCCTGCAGAAGCTGGTGCTGGGAGAACACATTTCCCAGATGATCTGAAGCAGAGGCAAACAAGAGAAAAAAGAAGAATGATCTTACTAGCAACAGAAAGTCAAAGCAGGGGAGGGCGGAGTCCAGTTACTGCTGCCAAAGAGATATGCCTGCTGTGTGTTTATGTGACTCACCGGAGAACGGATGACATGGCCAGTGACGGGTGGAGAGGCAGTCTGAATGTGTGAAAGTGGATGAGCCTGTTTTAAATGGCAAAGAGAAGTTCTCAATTGACTCCTTGTTCTCGTATTCTTTACTCAGTTCTTAGGAAAATCAATGAAGAGGCCCCTTCAGAATTTAGCAAGTCAGTACATGGTGCAAAGTGACTCATTAAAAAACAGCAAGCAAGCAAGCAACCAACCAACCAACCAAACAAAAACCAATGCTTAGGAAGGCACCTTCAAGTTCAGAGTTAGAGAACTCACGCAACACTGCTTTCATTTTTTCTTAGAAATAGCAGAGTATTCATTTGTTTTATTCTTTATGTGTACAAATGTTTTGCCCGCATGTACTTCTGTACCTGTGGAGGCCAGAAGAGGGCTTCAGATCTCCTGGGAATGTGGTTAGAGATGGTTGTGAGCCATCATATGGGTGCTGGGAATTGAACCTAGGTCCTGCGGAAGAGCAGCCAAATGCTCTTACCGGCTGAGCTGTCTCTGCAGTCCAGTAGTTTAAGAACAAGATTCCTAGACAAAAGCATCACACGGCTTCCTTAGATGCAGAAGATACCCCTGGGGTCTGGGGTGATTGATTCACTTGCGCTTGTAAGTTTTCCTGTGCCCGATATCATGAGACAATGATAGACACTGCGGGTTTAGTTTGATCAGTTTTCATTGAATCTAAGTTTGTAAGAGGCACCATTAACTCTTAGTGTCGTACACTCACACTGTGTCTTCCTGTTGTGAGAGGTATTCCCATTTCAGAGGTGTCAAACGTAAAAAATGGTTTTTGGATGAATGTGACACATTCACTGGCTTAACTCCGTTGAAAAGCATGATTGAGATTCAGACACTTTAATCTGGGGGTGTCTGGTGGGGTGCCCCTGCTTGAGATTTCATTAGTCCTCAACTGAATATTGAACACAGGCCTGTGAAGCTAAGTGAGGAGGATTGTAGTTATTGTAACAGGGGAACCAGGAAGAGAGGTTAGGAAAAAAATGTTTTGGTCACTAGATCTCAGAGCACATGTCTTAGTCAGTGTTCTGCTGCTGTGAAGAGACACCATGACCATAGCAACTCTTATAAAGGAAAACATTTAATTGCGGTGGCTTATATTTTCAGAGGTTTAGTCCAGTGTCATCATGGTGCGACATGGTAGCATGCAGGCAAACCTGGTCCTGGAGCAGGAGCTTAGCGTCCTTACATCTGGACTCATAGGCAGCAGAAAGTGGTCTGTTTCACTGGGCGTGGCTGGAGCATACATGAGACCTCAAAGCCCACCTCCACCATGACACACTTCCTCTAACAAGGCCACACCTCCTAATGTTGGTCCTTCCTCATTCCTGGAAGAGGTTTGGGAGCACTAAGGCTCCAGAGCCATATGCTGGCTGTCCTTTCCTCTGGGAAGGGAGTCTTCCAGCTGCAGATATAATTGTGATGGTAGCTGTGTAGGCTTCTTCAATTTAACCCACTTGGGTGGATTGCTGTGGAATAATCTTTTTCCACACTATGAACATGTATTGTTCTCATTGGTTAATAAAAACTTGGGCAGGAAGTTAGGTGGGAAAGTCAAACTGAGAGTGCTGGGAAGGAGATGGGTGGAGTCAAGCCACGAACCAAGTGGCAAAGCATAGATAAGAAATATGGGTTAATTTAAATGTAAGAGCTATCTAGTAAGAAGCCTGAGCCATCGGCCAAGCATTTATAATTAATACAAGCTTCTGTGTGATAATTTGGGAAGTGGCTGCCTAGTATTTGGGAGTTGCTGGTGGGACAGAAACTTCTGTTTACAGTGGATCCAGTGTGGAGTTAGGAAATCAGAGCTTAGAGCCTGGTCTCATTAATGGTTAGTGTGACCATGGACTCTCTTGGAAGGGTTCTTATTGAGAGAAGCTGACTCACTTAACAGATTCGGGAAGTACCTGTAGTCTGAGGCCTCGCCTTTTCTCCACCAATGCCCCATTACACTAGCAGGAGAGTGAGGCATTTGAACAGCACTTTGTCCAAGTCACACGGCTGGTAGGGTCTGGGTATGGATTGATGTGGGTGGTGGAGTTCCAGAGCTCTGCACCCATAAATAAAAAATAAGCCTTGCTATTAAAGATTCCCAGACATATAAACTAGCCTGCAAAGAGAGATGTGCTTTAATGGAGATATGTTTGAAGTGCTACGAAGCCCAAAGGATGAGGTAGTTAGGTTCAAGGAGCTTACATGCTAATAAGTAACCTGAGCTCGAGAGTGAACCAGCCACATTGTCATTTGAAGAAATGACACATTTTATTGCTCAGTACTTTCAGAGCTTGTATCCATGGATTCAAAACCTTTCTAATGAACAATTAGGTGGTGAGGAGATAAAAGACAGTGTAGAGTTTTTACGGGCAGCAGATGCAGCATAACTTTATGTGTAAGGTTAAAAGCCCTGAGTGTAACAATAAACAATCAGCAGTGATGGAACCTGAAGCCCCTGAGACAGTATAAGTGCTGCAGAGGGCTGCAATACTCCCGAGCAAGGTGGTCGCTTACACTGGAAATCTCACAAGGCAGTGATTTAATGCTGCTTCTGAACGTTTCTTTGGATAAAGTAATTTTCATTATTAAACCACTTTCCAAGCCTCAGCATTACATCCATGTGTGGCCATGCACAGCTCCTCTTGGCACTCAACGAACATAGCCAGCCTCCACTGTATGGTAATCAATGATTATATCTTTCAGATCTATTTATTCTGTCTTTGGTGTTGGAAAGACAAGTTATAAACTCAGAATTAAAATGTTAGGTTTCTGGGAGGTGTTACAGCCTGGCTCGGGGAAGTCCATCATCGGGGTTAGCTTTGGGAATCCATAAGCTCACCCTACTTCCCATCTGCTGTCAGCTTCACGGTTGCAGCGGAAGATGCGATTTCTCAGCTTCCTGCTCTGGCTTCCTTCTGCCATGCCTCTCCCTGTTATTATGGACTCTCACTCTGGAACTGTAAGCCACAACAAGTGCTTTCTTCCAATTAAAAATAAAGAAAGGTTGCTTTGCTCTGAAGAAAAAAAATCAGCTGTGTGTTTGTATGTATATAAACATAAAAACATTATCTAGGCTATTCCATTATTTTTTTATGATGTAATATTCCTAGAAACTCTCCTGAATGTTTTTACCTAAATTGTATGAATTATTTCTCCCTCTAAGTCTTATTTTTCTCTTCCTTGGTGCTTATTGCTTGCTAGACACCAAATGTTGCCAAGGATAAATGAATGAAGAAGACACAGTGATTCTCTCCAAGGAGGGAGTCAGATGAGTGACAGCTCTGGACTGGACTGGAGGGGCAACACTTACTAGTCAATGGGATACCAGAGGGGTGTGGAGATACTGTATGAGAGAAGGCAGCAGGAATAAAATGAGTCAAATGGCTGAGTTAAAATGTATCCTGATGCGAAATGAGGGGAGAAACCAGAAAGAATTCTCTGCGATAGTTTGTAATCTTTCATGTCTAAGAGAGAGGGTATAGGAATGGAGAGAGCTGACTGTCCCGCTCTGGTGTGTCCTTAGGAATGGAGAGAGCTGACTGTCCCGCTCTGGTGTGTCCCTAGGAATGGAGAGAGCCGACTGTCCTGCTCTGGTGTGTCCTTAGGAATGGAGAGAGCCGACTGTCCTGCTCTGGTGTGTCCTATGCACTCTTTTACTCCTAGGTGTGGCTCTGGATCCTGAAATCTTTGGAGGTGTATTAACATGGCTGAAATCTAAAGCATAAACAAGCAGTCTTCAGGAGTATCTGTGATCTAGTTAGCTTCGCCTCCTGGCCAGTGCATATTTCTCTACTGGAGGAGGTTCATGAAGTCAGACAGCCGTTCAGTGGACCAGACCATGAAGACCAGTTCTGCTGCTTGGAAGGGGAGAAGCACAGCTGTGTTGTGAACATCTGTTTTGCCTTCAGTGGAACTACAGAATTAGCAAAATAGTATAGGGCTCTAGAGATGCACACGAGAGCAGGACACAATATGGGGCGTGTCTTCCTGTTTCCACCCGTGTTTACTCCAGGCTTGTCAGCTCGACCATCTTGGCAGCCTGTGCAGAGTGAGGCATCAGTTCCAGCTTGTGCCTGTTTTCCCTTCCACAATTCCAGCATGCAGGATACTCTTATAACACAGGGGTAAACACCACTGTACCATAGGCATCTGTTCCTGGGGTCTAGGTCTATGTTTTGGTGCCTGTTTGGTTACAAAGCTGGGCAGTGAGTCAACACCAAGGTCATAGACTTGTTTGAATAGTGATACATAGATTGTGGTGTATGTGTGAGAGTGATAATATCAAACTTATTGATTCTCCTGAGTCTCAATATAACACACACACACACACACACACACACACACACACACACACACACACACACACACGCACAGTGTTTTCATTCTATGTTTGGGTACCTATGTTCATTTGTCTGTTCTATTCATTATCATTACTAACTAGAAGGGACCTTGGGACAGAAAAGGGCAGAGTTCATTCTTTTACTCTCCTAGATTAGATGACCTTGGTGTATATGAAGGTCAATAGTACTTGAGAGCTCAGGAACAGAGGCTAGCTCTTGGGGAGATAATTCAATCAGTTAAGGCTTGCAAGCTGAAGGATCTGAGTTTACACCCCGGAACCCACAGTAAAGAAGCCAGGCATAGTGGTGAGTGCTTGTGATCTCGGTGCTGGAGGAAAAGGAAATAGGAGGGGTCCCTGCAGTTTGGTGACGGGTCGGCCTCGTCTACTTGGTGAGTTTCAGGCCAGTGAGAGACCATGTTTCAAAAACAGGTCAGTGACTTCCAAGGTTGTCCTCTGCCCCTCACATGTACATGCACACACAAACATGCGCCCACATGAGAACAAATGTAGGGAGAGTATTGTGAGGGTGGATTCATGATGGTCAAGCTAGTGGGACCAGGGAGTAGAGGGAGGTGGTACCAGTAAGGGAAATACCTTGTGCGAAGGCCTCCGGATGAGAGGCCGTCATCGTCGTAGTCAGAGACCGGAAGCCATTCATCATGAGTGCCTCTTTGTTTCACAGTTATGACTTCAGGAACATTTGGGCTGTCCTTTAAACACAGCCTGGGGGTATTTGGTGGGACTCTCTCCTAAACCGGAGGTGCCTTGTGATTAGGACATTTTCTTTCACAAGCATCACACACATAGGCTGTAATGACAAACCACCACACTAATAAACCTTCCATGAGGTTGAGAATGTCAAGGTCAGGGCCCAGCTAAGGATCATTCCCTGGAAAGGGTGCTGCGCTGGCCTAGCCGAGCCTGGCCTGGGTTTGGGGTTGGTCACGATGACTCCTCTGTGCTTCTGAGTTCTTAGTGAAAGAGGAGCTTTGTAGAATGTGCTGAGGCAGGCTGGGGAGGGGCTGAGCAGGAAGCAGGAACAAGAAGAGCCCACAGAGATTTATTTGCTTACTTATAAAATGACAGGTGTCCAAAGAGCTTTGAATCCTCACAGCTTTAGATGACGGTGTAGGGAAAAAATGCATTTTAAATGACAAAGCAGAATATAAACTTCAAGGTGTGTCAAGAAAGACTTTGGGAGTATCTCCCCTTGAACCATGTCATCCATTCACAGGAATCGGTTTGAAGAATGTGGCGTTCTTGGGAAATACATGCAGGTAGCCTCTTTGCGGTTCTTGCCTCAGTCTCTCTTGGCAGGTTTTTCTAGTTTGACTCGGCTCCCAATTAACTGCCATGATAGGATATACTTTGAGTTAAAGAAGCATTAACCTCCCTTGAACCCTGCTGGGACAGCAAAGAGATCCAGTGGACAGGATGAGGAGAGAAATCTTAATGACTGACGGAGGAGTGGGTGTGTAATTAGACAAGTTCAGGACCTAGAACTTACGAGAAAATGTGCTTGATAAAGGTGTCGGTGAGCACAAGAGGAGGCCTGCCGTGCTCGGTTTCTAACTGGTCAGACATCCAGCGGCCTGTTTTTTTTGGGGGTGGTGGTGGGTGGGTAGCTATTTACTGTGGCTTCACTCTTCAAAAACCTGAAGTATTCAGAAATGTTGGGCCCCAAAAGGCATGCATTTTAAGTGGCTTTGGCGGCTGAGGACATGGGACTATGCTTCCCTGAAGCCCAGTGGTAGTTGGCTCACTACTTTTCATGGTCATGGTCAGGACTGATTGTTCGTTCAGGTTTTGCACAAACCCAAACACTGGGCCGAGGTTTCCTCGAATTGACTTATTTAACATTAACAGGAAAAGGAGGTTGCTGTCACTGTCTTAAAGTATCTGGGAGGAGAGTACTGCAGGTGCTATCATCCATGGCCTGTTGTTACGCGGGTTGCTAAGGAACCCCAGAATGAATTATGGTCGGACATGGCTGGGGAGTTTGAGATATTATAAATATCTGCCTCTTATGGAACCCTTTACCTAGAGAATATATAGTACATGAGGCTAAATGACAGGGTTGGTTTTAATGTCTGACTTATAAACACCTTAGTTTAACCATCAGGCAGCTTCCTCTTGTGCATACAGCTGTGCACCACCAGGCCAGGCTTCCCTACATCATATAAAACTAATAGCCATTGTGATCTTAATTCTTCTCCAGTGGTTTCTGAAGGTGTGCTTAAACAAAACTAAATAGAGTCAGGTTTTAAATTTATATGGTATCTGCCTACAAATATGATGAACCAGTTATACGTACATACACATTCATGTAGGGATCTTATTTCAATGAGTTTTTATGGAGACCATCACTTGTCACGAAGAGGAAAGTGTATTTACAAACATAAATGTGATGTAGCTTTTGATTTTTGATGTTGAAATAGGGTCTCATTATGTAGTCCAGGCTGGCTTGGCACTTGATGTCTAGGACAGGATGGCCCCAAACTTGGGGTCCTCCCACCCTGTGCAGGGATTTGTGGGCCTGTCCCAACACATGTGATTCTAAAAGTGACATATCTTCATTGAAAATAAGTCAGACATAGAGGGAAAAATTGAATTAGGATATAAAAATTACCCACAGTCCCCTGTCTTACAGAAAATAACTATTAGTGAAATTCGGCAGCTCTCCATGTACTTTGTGTGTGAACTGAGAACCACTAGAAAAACATTCTATGTTCTGTTTTCAGATCATACCATGCCGTACTGGTTTTTCATGTCATTAACCATCTTTGTTAATATATTTATAAAATATTTAATGGCTTTTTAATATTTCATCCCATAAATAAACCATGAACCACAGAGGTTTTTAAATTATATAAACCCTCACCTTTTTAGATGATGTAATAATGCAGTAATAATTGTTGCACAAATATTTACTGCAAAGTTAGATTTCCTTATGGGATTTCTTCTGAGTCAGAGAATTACTGAATTAAAAGTATAAATTCCTGCTTTAAATGTTTTTGTTCCACGGTTAACAACTGTTCTGAGGACAGGTTGTTTCCACCCACTACAGAGGCCTCAGAAATCTTATCTAACAGCCA